>CABFVZ010004881.1:19502-32030 GCA_902151445.1 Timema monikensis | reverse complement strand
GGGGGGGGGGGGGTGAATATCACTGGCTGGTGATCAAACCACGATCTCCTGACTGAGAATCAAGCCAACACCCAGTTTCTCACGATCTGTCAATCACGTCCAGATCAATCGAACACGTTTTTTTTCTGTTGGACTACGAGTAGTACTATATAGTAGAGCCGCCTTAAGAAACAACGATTAAAACATACCAAACTATTTTTTTAGCAGCTTTGGTGGTCACATAGTCAAAGGCGCTACGCTCACAGTAGACTAACCTGCCAACAATGGGGAGATCAAGGTTCAAACCTCGTTAAGTTGTACTGAGGATGTTTTCTTCCAAATTGTTTTTCCACTTTTCCATCACGCAAATGCTGGTACACATTTTATAAACATAGCTTTCCTGATACCTAAAACAATTAACATAATTATTACATAAGCTTATAGTCCGAACGGGTATAAGACGCGTTGTTAATAAAAAGTTACTCAAGACGTGTGAAACTATTAGCAACTAGTGAGCTCCGAATCACTCGCACCTAACCTGTTTTTGTCCGACATATGCCGGTATCTTATATTTATAAAATGAATAGTTTGTCTGTCATCAGCATTGCGTGATATCTACCGCACGCAGAGGTCTGGCATTAAACATTACTAGCGCCTGTACACAAACATGTGCACCTAGAAGCAGGAATTATAAATTTGGACTTGATTTTTTAATTAAATAAAAACTTGTTCGTAATAAATAAAATTCAGAGATTTTGTTTTTCTGTCCGTTTGAAGTAAATATAACGTTACCCGGGGTAACCACGTAATGGCAGATACTTCTGCTAGTTATATATTATATTCTAGCACCGCGTGTCACTACTAGTTTGGTTTATAAAAACATGTACGTATTAATTACTCTCAATGGTTAGGGATGAAGAAAGTTGAATTTAGAATGAGAGTGCCCAAATTTGCACGGAGGGAGAGTGGAAAACTAATTATAAAAAACAACTCTTAATACATCTGACCTGGATTAAAACTCCGATCTCCCCAAATTCAGTCTAATGTGATGGGGATGCCTTGGACTATTTGATCCTCGATTTGGGTAATAATCTTCTCCACTGGACACATGGTATAAGGCGTCACTATTTAAATAGACTAAGACTACTGATGACGGGGTGGATCGGGGCTCGAATCCTTGTTGGTTCTACTGAGGGTGGATTTTATTGAATGGTTTTGTGTTCTTCCTCAACGCAAATGCGGGCAAACTTCCTATAAATTAACCCTTTCTTATCCCTAGCTTTGTGGTTTAGTTAAGATTCATATAGCCTGGTTGGGTAGTAAGACGCGATACCAATAAAATAAAATAGTTTTTTAAATTTAATTGGTGTTGATACTTTAGGTGAGGGAAGGTAATTTCATTTTTAATTTGAAGCAAAGTTTTAAACTTGTAAATAAAAGTCTTAATATAAGGTTTATGTTTGTTACATGTCACTATTATTAATTCTTAAACTAAACATAAAGTTGTTTTAGGTAAAGATAAATCTTTAAAGTAAAGATAAAAGCACACTATATTATTATATGCTTACATATTGACTTACCCTGCTTAAGTTGTAGATGTCATTCAACCACTGGCCGGTGTTATAATACTATTTAGTAGCTGTTATAAAAATCACTGACATATATATATATCTTCAGTCATCACTATAATATAAAGCCACACGGCTGACTCACTCACTGACATTAATGTTTACCCACTTACAGATGACCTAGAAACTTGAAATTTGGCAAACTTATAGCTCATAGCCTGTAACCGACGAGAAAATTCCAAAAAGTTAGAAATTTTAGTTTTCAACCCTCGAAAATAATTCAAAATGGCGGAGCAACTTTAAAGTCAGTGCGGACCTTTCTTTAGAGGCCTCTTGTGGCTAAACGGTAAGACCTATCAAAAAACGAATTGCACCAGAGCTATATTTTTTGATTAGAGGTAGATTTTGCGCATTTTCCACACATTTTTTAAATTTTATAACACTTAAGTGACAGCTAAAAACATAAAATTGTAAAAATAGATAAACGTTCAAAACAACGCTGGAAATATATTAGTTTACACTCACTGGGGGTTTGGGGGCGGAGCCCGCAACGATCAAAGCGAGTGTGTGTATATATAGTGAGATATTTAATATATGTTCATAGTGTAGTAGGATTTGATTAATTAGACATTGGTTAGTTTAAAAAATCTATAGTTTGAACCCATTATGATTTTCCTTGAAATCCTTATGTAAATCAACGGTAAAAAAAATTACCTCGATTATTAGAAGGAAATATTTTGATAATTCGAGGCCTATCCATTGTTAAAGCTTATGATTTTCTATATAGTTAAAACCTAACTTGATGATATTTATTCGACCACCATTAAATGCCAAGAATGGCACATAAAGTTAGAGCTATTGAAGACGGGAACTATACAGCGGTGGCGAGTGGGTTGCCTAAAATAGGGGATGCGTGGGCTCGGCTTTCATAGCTTGTGTGTGAAAATGTAATCACGTGACATACTGACTGACTCAAGTCTGAGAATTTTAAATGTTAATTTTTCCTAGTTTTTTAAAAATATTTTGTTTGAATTTTAATATTTTTTATGTATGTATTTAATGTGCATGCGTGTTTTATATAACATATAAATGAAAAAATGTGTGGTATTATATGTAGCATATTTTGAGATTATTCATAAAAATGGTCAATTCTAATTTTGGATATTTCTAAATCTTTAGATATCCCTTTGACTTCGAATTAAAGTAGTTATAATATAAATCCAAGTTTTCTTCCTTCTGTGAGATTTTTCGAAGATGTTTATTTCGGGTTTCCAAGTCAAAAGTAAACAGATTTTACCTTCAACATTTCGATGGTTCTCACACCTCTAATTGATAATATTTATAGAAAGTGATAAACGTCGATCACATGAAATGTTGTATGAATATATAAATTGTACTTCACATAATACTGTCAACATCACAGCCTGAAAGATAAACACACCCTTACCACTATGTCAGAATCCCCTCTGCAGAGGTCTACTCCTGTGTAATGATAACAGCTATATACTCGTTTTGGTATCGCAGGTTTGGAACCAGTTGGAAAACTCGACACCTTGTATCCAGTATTCCCTGTCTAGGTACAGTAGCCCCATGGCTTCTTTGGTGCTGACTGACAGATCACAGCTGACTTCTGACAGTCAACATTTAGGTATATACCTAAAATTTGACTGTCAGAAGTGACAGCTGCTAAACACACGTTTTTTCAGATCATGTGGTTAGACGTAAGGATACAAAATTTGTTCTGGTAACTTTTTAAAGCTGTCAGCTGTGAGCTTTCAGTCAGCACCAAAGAAGCCATGGGGCTACTGTAGCTGAGATATTGCCAATCAGATGTTGCGTTTAGCTTAGATATTAACAAAACCTATAACATTACACGAGTTTAATGTTTACTGAAACGTTTATTTAATTTATTTAATGTATTTGAATCTGCACGTGATAATTTCTATGAGCGAGAGTGAAAGGTCCTACCAATTTCACCGTGAAAGTTATTTTCACATACCTTCCAGGTTTCATTTACATGCCACAACCGACGTCTTTACTTCTCCTTCGAATATCCGTTGACCAAGCTTGGGTTTGAACCCACTAACATCGGATCCTGAGGTGAGAACTTTACCACAAGACCACCAAGGTCGACTTTCTGGAATGAAAATAGAACTTTTCATATATACAGGGTGTATTTTAATTAGTGTAAAATGTTCTAGGGGCATATCCCCATGGACCAAACAGTAAGAAAAGTTCACGGGTCTAGAGACATTTAGTTTTATAGTTATTAAAGCTTTTTTCAAAGATTAATTGGTCGTGTGGTATCCATTGAATGGTCTGCCTAATCCCCAGATTTGAACTCAACAGATTTTTTATCCTTGGGGACATTTGAAGTCCATTGTATACGCAACTCCTGTGCCTGGTGTTGAGGTTTAAAAAGAGCTGCTCACAAGTTGTTGTGATCAAATACGCAACATCCCTGGGTCACAGACAATTAAGAAACAGACTCTCGACCTTACGGGGGTTTAGCTGCGCTCCTTTTACCAGCTTGAGTCCTTCAACACTGGGCTTCGCTAGTGTCACTGCTGCAGCGATCCTAGTGGTGAAGGACTCAAGCTTCCAAAAGAAACGCAACCATTTTCACCTGAAGGTTGAGTGTCTGGGTATATTATCCGTCTGTGTCCAAGGTCTATTCAACAGAGTGTGACAAAGCATGGAACGGAGGCTAGAAGAATACATCGAAACAAGACACCATTTTGAACTAGTATTGTATCAAAATGTTCTGTCTTGTGGTTTTGTTTGCTTCTGTTAAACTTTGTCTTGTTAGGTTGCATTGTTTCTTCTGTTGTATTTGATTAGTAATTGAACATTAAAACTCCTCCTAGCTCAGACACAACCCGTTTCTTGGCCCATGTTTAAATGAACTTTGGTTAGTGTTTGGTCCATGGGGATACGCCCCTAGAATATTTGACACCAATTAAACACACCCTATATATACACTGACTCGTAAACATAGTTTTAAGGTTAAATTTTCCCCTCTGAAAACTACAAAGTCCACATATTTCTGATGATCATTAATAGCAAATGCCCGGGAAACGAAAGGTAACTGTTATAGGAGCGTAGAATGGATCTTTCTGAATCGAATGATGTCATTTAATAGCTTCGGTGGCGTAGTTAGCCAACGTGATAGTTTCGTGTTGAGATAGACTGCCGAGAACGGGGAGATCGAGGTTAGAATCTCGCTCGGGTGAACTAGGGTTGTTTTCCTTAAATAGTTTCCCATTCTCCCTCCATGAAAATGCGGGTTCACTTCCACTACATTCAAACGTATCAATTCCTAGCTCATTGGCGTAATTAGTACTTAAGAGTATAACCCAAACGGGAGTGTTATATTCGGTGCTAAATAAATAATAGGGGATTCACAACACATTGTATTATCATTTGTATGTGCCTCCTCCCCTGTTTGTTCTCCTACTGCAGAAAAGCTCCACCCAGGAACTTTATAAATCAACCTAATTTCTGGATTTTAAGAATTTACTCTAAACTATTTTAACACCTTAAGAGTACGGCCCCCCAAAACAGTATTGTACAAATTAATAGAAACATTGCACTGGAAAGGGATATTTTGGTTAGCTTCAGTTAGTTTGGTAACACTGCCATTTTTGTCAATTATTACCCATAAAGCTGTGCTAACAGATGATTATTGTCTTGTTCCAAGATTGTGTATCCAGTGTGATGTGAAGTTAATAATCTCTGTTTAGTTTTAAAAATTCAAAGTGTTTCCATTAATTTTGCACAAACTGTATGTCTGGTAAAATAAACTACACCAAGTCATTGAAATAATTTGAACTGGCAGGAATATCCAGCGTTGCCCTGGGTAACCCTGCAATGGATTTCGAAACTTTTCTTTTCTTCAAACAGATATAAAATATCTCATTTTATTTCTTCCGATTAATTAAAAACACAAATCCAAATTTTAAAGTTCCAGGTTCTAGGTGCATATGTTTGTGTACAGGGAATACTAATTTTTAAATTCCAGAACATCTTATTGCAATAAATATCATTCAATGCTCATGGCAGACAAATTCATAATATTATTAATATATATTAATAAAGATAAGTGTAGTATTGAACTTGTAAAGGGTTTTATCTAATTCTTTCACTTAAAAAAATATATTCTTATACCATTAATATTGTTGTGTATGATCTCTGGTACAAGGAAAAGAGAAGCCTCCCGCCTTAAACTTCACCAGATAAATTAAGATCATTATAATTACTATTATTATTATTATTTTAGAGTAACTTTTGTCCCTGTCAGATACTCATCTAAGTTCTTACAGTGATTCTACTATACGTCTGCCAGGTCTCCACCGTGGTTCGGATTCCACGTTAAACTGTAGGTCCTTCATTTCATCTCACAATTCACCCTAACATTACACATTAGCGTAAGTGCGTATAACCCGAACGGGTAGTAAGACGCGGTGCTAATAACAATAATAATAATAATAATACTATACGTAATGGTCACCAAGATAAATACATCAAAACAAAAGACAATCTGATTTGATTTTCTCTCTCAAATAAAAACAAGATAATTACTCTTTATTAGTTGTTTTATTTGCACTGACCTTGATTTATAATAACCTGTTTTATCGCCATTTGAAATTTTACCTCTTCACAGAAGTTGGCGGGTGTTGCGCTGCAGTATTTATTTCAATCCTAGTCAATTGTGAAAGAACTAGTTTTTTAATTATCATTACTATTACTATAACTATTATTACAAATTTAGTCTAAAGGAAAGTCAAAACTTCTGTTCCACAAATTATTATTCAAAATCCCTCCAAATATCCGAATTGGTTTTATTTTACACTTAAATATTATATTAAGAAAAAAAATTATTTTCTTTGCATAAAGTTTAAACAAACAAATAATAATGAATTATCATCAAATTTTTCACACTTTCGTAAATTATTTAAAACTACTTTGATTATAGACAGAAACAATTGGATGAAATCAATGGAAAATAGTATCAAAAGCAAAACCAAGGATTTTTTGGAAATTTGTTAAAAATAATCGTGTTAATAAAGTGTCGCCATAAAGCAAAGAAATTAATGACAAGATTATTACGGATCCTTTATTAATTGCAAATGAGTTTGGGACCTTATTTTATTCCGTTTATAATTCAACCCTTCCTGTCTTACAGCAGCTTAACTTCGTTCCAGGGCGTCGCCGGCCTAAGGGTTTACTGAAGACTGGTGATTGGTTTAGAGCGTGTCACGTGGTCGTGCTTCTCTCTCTGGTTCGATCCCCAGAGGTTACAGATTCTTCTGTGGAGCAGTGTTGTCTGTAACGGAGGACAAACTCAGGCTCGTAAGGACAAAGTGAGAGCTACTTGAATAAATAAATAGCAGCTCTGGTATAGAAAACTGAGCTTAACGTCGGTAGTGCTTACTGTGCTTACTGTGCTGACCGCATGACACCTTCTAACCACAAATGTTGACACTATCTTCGCTTAGATGCGGTGACCGCTCGGTCGTTTAGCTAGCTTGTGGGATGACGCTATGGAGGGAACCAAGCCGATACTTATTGTTCTTTTGAATTAGTAATTACCCGTTCCAGTGGGCGCATGGGCTAAGACGTCACTCACGTGTTAGATTGGACCGCCGATGACAGGGAAATGGATGTTCGAATCCCGGCCGGTTGTATTGAAGGGATTAGTACAACATAATTTTCCACTTTCCCTCCAAGCAAGTGTGGATACACTTCCTCTAAATTCAGCCTTTCTCATCTCTACTCCATTAGTGTGATTAGTAAGTATAAGTATAACCTAGAGATTTAGTAAGCCGTGGTGCTAAAAGTAAAATAATTAGCACATTTTAAAAGGACGACTTCAGCCCAGAAATTTAATTAAGTTTATTATTTTCAGTAAAATAGTGTTTTCGATACATTGCGCTATCAACGATATAGATAGAATTTAATTATTATTTTAATATTTTGCATTTAATTATTTTTAGCACTTCATCTTACTACCCGTTTAGACTATACAGCTATTAGCTATTTATACTAATTGCTTAGGGTATAGAAGATTTAATAGAGAGGAAGTGCACCCACATTTTCTTTGAAGAAGAGTGGAAAAACATTTATGTGAAACCTCCCTCAGAGTATACGACTAGGATTGAACACAGATCTCCCAGTCTTCGGCAGTCTAGTCCAACATTAGAGTAGCGCGTTTGATCATTCGACCCGTAAAACGGATAATTTTGTTGTTGTTATCATTATAATTACGTAACAAACGACGAGATTAATTAATTAATAATATATATTTTATGTGTATCATAGACTAATTAAAAACTATCAATAATTATATAAAAGTTATTTAAACACATCTTATTTTTAATCAGTTACACATAAACTGTATACAACAGATTTTATAATATTTGTATTATTTTTAACTTTTCAATGTTTACTTGTTTAATGTCCATTGAATTTTGACCGCAGGGAAACAATTTGATTAAGGAAATTGAAAAATGAAACCAAATACACATTAAGTGTATAATATAAACTAATTTTAATCAATAATACACATAAAATGATCAGTGCGCACAGGAAGGAACTGGGTTAATTTTGTAATATTATAATTTAAAAAAATCAGTATTATTTCTTTGTAATTTGTTTAGACATTTCATTTCATTTCAAATTGGATACTTTCTGATTCAATTAAGGTAAATAGTGTTTTAAAATATGTGTACTTGGGGAAATAACTATAAAAATTTACATATTGATTATATTATATTAAATGAAAAAATAATTGTTTTACATCAATTTGGCTTTATTCCCACTCTATAACATTTAGTTGTTGACCCTGAGGCCAATAAGTTACTGGAAAAAATGGTGGTTAAAGAAAATAAGTCAATGCGATTCTGTACAATTCGTACAAAGATCAATCTTTATTGTTACCATAAGGATTAGTAATCCATCCTCACTAACTTTCTCCACACTTCCCTATCCTTGCATACTCCCTTAGTTTCAACAACATCCATACACCGAGTCATACATGATCTTTTATTCATAAAACTCTTAATGTTTCTATTTTTCACGCTTTCATCTACAACATTTAGCCACGTCTTACATTGCCTACCCCTTCCTTTGGTTCTCACACACTCTACCTTCATATATTTGCTTCGTCACTCGATTAACACTCATTCTTTCACATTCTTAAAATGACGTAAGACGCTTTTTTCACATTGACCTTTTAAACAAATATAATTTATGATGATGATAATATTTCCTTGTTTAAATGATATCTTCAGTATTGAGATTTTAACACTTAATTTCTTAAATACACAATAAAAATGTTGAAGCATTTGGAAAAATAAAGCTTAATGTTGGGGCCTCCAATTTTTGTTTACAGCTCTGGGGTCTCTACAGCTCTAAATACGACCCAAACCGTCCAAAACATAGTCTGGTATTTAAAAACAAAATTATATTTTGACTTAGTCTCTTTCTAAACGAACACATCCAATTAATATCCAAAAAACTTGACCAAGACCTAGGCTTTATATATATATAATTTTATTTGACGACTCTGCCAAGTGTCGGCTAGACAGTTTCTGGGAATATCTCGTCGTATGGAACTTTATCAAATATCGGGCCGAGGACCTGTTTCAAGAGAGAATCTAGTGCTCCAGAAAATAAAGGTTCAAAATCCTTCACTAGCTCCTTCCAGTTTTCTTCGAGGAAGAGGTTGGTCGTTTCACCTGATTGGACAAACAATGGAGGCGATATTAACTACAGCTTCACCAACATACACCTTTGCATTACATACACCTTTGTATTACTCTCTCTCTCTTTCTCTCTCTCTCTCTCTATATATATATGTGTGTGTGTTTATATACAAATATATACACATACAGCGTGACCGCAAACTTCACATATAGATTTTTTGAAACATAAGTAATACAAAATCTTTAAACACGTACATCTGGAAAACTGCTAATACCATTAAATTGTGTTAAAATCTGGTGACCTGGTGGTCTAGGGGTAAGGTGTTAGACTTTCGTGCTGGGATTCCGGGGTTCAATCCTAGGCCCCAAAACACATTTATCTGAATGCCAAAACCCTTCCTTCACCTCTGTTTCACAACTTGTGAATGTGTGGAATGCCAGGTCTCCACCGTGGTTCGGATCCCAAGTTAAACAATCACCCTACCACTACACATTAGCGTAAGTGCGTACAACCCGAACGGGTAGTAAGACGCGGTGCTAATAATAATAATAATAATAATAATAATAATAATATGAATGTGTCCATAGTTTCGGCCTTCAGCGCCTGAAGAGCAAAGCTGTTCAAGCATGCGTGTACAACAGGTTGCATAGGTGTTAGGCGTGTGGCACTGGACATCTCTACATCTTGGAGCACGGCAACAGAACATACCACAGTTAATATTAAACAACACACCAGTCCATTTATAAATGTGAACACGTTCTGAGGGTCATCATTAACTGTCCTACATCACAGAAAGTGTTTGCCATTATTACATGTGCAGTGCCGCGCACCTAGCTCTTATGCAACTTGTTGTACAAGTATACTTGCACAGCTTTACTCTCCGGGCGCTGAACGCTGAAACTTTAAACACAATTTAATGGTATTAGCAGAGTTTTCCGGATCTAAGTATATAGGTTTTCTTATTACTTTTGGTTCAAACAAGCTATATAAGCAGTTTGTACCATGAGTTTCCAAACATCCTGTAAATAAGGTACATATGTATGGTGAGACACGGTGAATATATACATATATACAAAGTTGAATTTAGAGAAAGTGTACCAGCATTTGTATGAAGAAAGAGAGTGGGAAACCATTTCGCAAAAAACAATCTCGGAACACCCAACAGGGGTTGAAAGACTATCTCCTCATCTTCGGCATTCTAGTATATGGCAAGAGTAACGCCTCAGACCATGCAGCCAACGAAGTGAGCCAAAAAATAGTGTTGATCAGGATTTCAAAATATTAATTTATTTCCCCGTCACTTCTTTTTTTAATCCTCCCCTAAACTCCCATGATACACCTGCTCACCCAACGCGGCATTTCGGTTTACAAACACAGGTCTAAGAGGTCACTCTCGCAATATATTGGACTGCCGATGAACGTGAGGTGGGGGTTTGAATCCCTGTCTGGCTGAACTGAGTTTTCTCTATAAATAGTTTTCAACTCTTCCTACAAGAGCCGTAGAGAATTATTATAATTCCAGTTGTATTAGGAGAACAGAAACTGTGAAGAGTACTGAACATGTTCCTCACCCAGTACTTTGTCACCGTTGAAAAGGTTGTCTATATGGATGTAGGCGCGGGTGACGTAGAATTTAGGAACGTCACTGCCAATCACCCGCCAGTACTCTTTGCCGTTGTCCTGTTTGTACTTTTCCATGTGCATTTTGAAAGTCTCAGAAGAGTTAACTAGAACAGGACGGTCCAACGTTTAGCATCACAAGTGTCAGAGCTGACCATCAGTTTGTACCGAGGGCCGAATATATATTTAGTAACATCCTCATCTTAATATAGGCCTACAATCAACTCTTAAATCGGGGATCCCCAACCCGCGGCCCACAGGCTCATGAACAACACAACATTATGTCAAGTGAGGAAATTACAAATTCAGATATATATAATATTAAATAAACAACTAATAAAATATATACGTATTTAATTTACGTATTTTACATTTTTTATAAATGATTATTGCTTTATTAGTTTTAAGTAAAAAAGACAAATCGTGGTACCTTGTTTTTTTATATCCATTACTGTTTCCAGCCTGTGGCCAGTTTTTTTTATTCAAGCCATATATATTTTCCCCTACTGGCCTGCTAGGCCTACCATAGATCTAGTTGCCTTATGATCTATCTTAAGACTAGGACAAGCACAACATCTAGTCCCCGGTCGTTAATTTATTAACGAGAAAGTATAAACTCATATATTCATCAATGATAAATTTTCAGCCATGCCAGGAGTCAAACCCGGGACCCCTAGCTCAGTAGACAGGCAGGCTACCGACTGAGCAAAGGTGTCGGGTTAACTCGTTCTACACCCTGTTGTGAAACAACATAGACTATCCTTCATTAGAAATCCTAATCCCTATTGTGATTATAAATGTATAAAAATGAAGTGATACGAATATTTGAACATATATTCACTCCAAATATTGTCGGTAAAGTATTGCGGTCCGTGAGCCAACAATAGAAAGCAATGTTGGCGGCCCTTGGACATCAAATGTAGAAGACGCCTGACTTAAACAGACGATTACTTTCGATACTTATTTTATAAATTGTATTTTTGTTTGTAGTATCTTTCAAATTTTTATGACAAAAAAAAGTTACTAAACTACCGAAGATGTATTATGAAATATGAACACACACACCTCCACCGTGGTTCGGATTCCACGTTAAACTGTAGGTCCTTCATTTCATCTCACAATCACCCTACCATTACACATTAGCGTATAGTGCGTATAACCCGAACGGGTAGTAAGACGCGGTGCTAATAATAATAATAATAATAATAATAATAATAAAAATAATAATAATAATAACACACACACTTTCACAAAACCACTTTGCATTATAAATCTGTATTGCTACTAATTTTTATTATTATTAAAAAAGCCTATTAAAATGCAACCATGATCTTATTTTAACAAATATATATTTTATATGAATCAATAGCTTGTTTACATCTGACGCCTAGTGCTTCCCTTTAATGTTATCTCCAGGATACTGTGAGGACTCTATCCTCAGTGATCGTGGTCCGCATTTGGTCCGCAGGCCGCTCGTTAGAACATATTGAACTAAAATATAGAAAGAGACGTATCATCCCAACCAGTGTTTATCAGCATAATTTTGTTCACGGCACACTGGGTGTGCATGTTAGCGACACTCTTAGTGACCCGGGCACACCGATATACGGATACAATCCTCTTAGTGTTGGTTTTTTTTTTTTTTAATAATTTA
>CABFVZ010004881.1:0-19466 GCA_902151445.1 Timema monikensis | reverse complement strand
TTTTTTTTTTTTTTAATAATTTAACGTGCACCTACTAACCCGACTGATAAAATCAGCACACGATTGATAAATTAACTTAAATCTAAAACAGAGACAACATCCAGACCCCCTGCCATTGATTCATCATTGTGAAAGAGAACATCCACATTTCACTAATTATACATTTTCAGCCATACCGTGGCATTGAACCCGGGACTCTTACACTCTACTCACTGAACTAAGGTGTCGGACCTTAGCAGTTGAACAGAAAATGCTTGCGTTTGTCCTCTTTATGACAACGAATTACACTCCTGTGTGAGGTCTTTCGCCAACGGAGCTACTCAGATAGGACTCCAAAATGACGTGAGTAGAACCTAAATTACCAACCAGTAGATTGAGCGTCACCGCGGATGTATTTAATCAGCGGACCCGCACACTGGGCTACTGTTTGCTAACCGGTTTACGACACGTCCGCGACTAGTGACTAGAAACTCAAAAAGCCAGTCGCCGGGCTACCTCAGTTACAAACTCTATCTTCATCAATGAACAATTATTAAATATTTTTTAATGTACAATTAAAGGTAACTTTCTATCAACATTCTGTACAACGCTATACATTTTGAATCAGTTTGTTACAGTCCCTTTGCCACGACAAATAGTCGATTATTAATATTATTAATGAAAATAATAACTATGCCCATGGTGTAGTCGTCAGTGCACCTGGCTACATGTCAAAGGGTCCCGGGTTAAATACCCGGCTGGTACTTCGGGTATTTTTCCTGAAAGAGAAACTATCCTGACGGTCACCAGGGTTTGGTTAATTAAGCTTAAGTTAGGTTAAGTGTTTCCACTGGTTACACACCCTCATATTCACTATCATCCTCATATTCACTATTACCCTCATACTCACTATCATCCTCATATTCACTATCACCCTCAAGTGATATAGCCCAGACGTGCAACACATATACAATATCGAATATAGTGTTGAGTCATATATATTCAAGCAAATATGTCCATAAACTTTATTAAAAAAATTGATCCTTAATTTTTGGGACTAATTAATTAATATTTTTAAAAGTGTTCCGATAGTTTTCCTAGGTTTTTTTAAAATCGAAATCCAACTGTTATTTTACTAGTTATATGGTGCAAACTTGCTTTGAGCCCTGTTATGTATTCTCTGTTGATATTGACTACATGGACGTCGTGTGGGTTGCATTTGATTTCATCTCACGGCGCTTCAACCAGTTACCCAACAAACGACCACCTAGAAAAACTTTCTCTTGCCGGGCACGTAATGGCAATTACACAACCCCAACGGTTAGAGCCTTTATATTAATTAATTAAAATATTCAATTTTTTTGAATGTATGATTTATAAACGATGAAGATAAACCATTTACCCATACTTGGGTGAAAGAGTATAATCTTAAGGCCCTTGTCCCTGTCGAGTGCAAGTCTGAAACCTATTTTGTGGAATGGTGAGCGGGAGGGTGAAAGGCGTGGCGTGGCTTCACAACCGACCAAAGTATCCTTCCGCACCAACAAGAACACATGGATAACGGAAAAAGTTGATGGCGCTAGCTACCGGACATGCCTTGTGGAGAGAACATACATTTATAAATACCACTTTTCTCGAGAACGAGTGAAATTGTTAAGTTAATATTTTAAACACCCCTTCTAAGATAGTGTATTGATGTTTATTAATTGTTACATTTTCTTATTTTTTGTTATGCAGCCGGCAGTTTTGTATTGAAAAATGTCAAAATTATTGATATTTTACCAGTGCTAAAATTATAGAGGAGGTGTGTATATAAAAAGTATAACTTAATCAACATGCCTATCTTCTTGAACAAACCGTTTCTGAAAAGAAAACTTCAAAACAATAAAGATTCTTGAAGATAACCGTTTGTTCCCATGGCATTGCATTTCCACGCCAAATATAAGGACCAATCGCCTTAAATAAACTAAGTACAATACGTGAAATAATATATTATCTCTACAGTTAAACAAAGTAAAAATAATTGTTTTTAACACCGAGACTTAAGGATGTTAGGGATGAGGAATATTTAAGAGTGGAAAGCCATTTATAAAAAAGCCACCTTGAAAGCACCCAACCAGGATCGAACCACAATATCCCCGTCATCGGCAGTCTAGTCTATTTCGAAAGTAATGCCTTAGACCATACGTAAACCGGAGCGGGTAGTAAACATATTTAAATCAAATAATAATATGAGAGTTACTTTTTTACTACACAAAAAATCGCTTAGATGGCCGCATAGTTTAAGTCGCCACTCGCGAAATAGACTGTATTTCCAATGAATGGTGGATCGGGGTTCGAATACTAGTCAGGTGTATCGAGGTTGGCTTTTCCCCTCTAAATGGTTATCTACTCTCCCTATTCGCATATGCGGATACACTTTATCTAAATTCAATCTTCATTCCTAGCGCATTAACTTAGTTAGAACATATCTGTATAACCCTAGCGGGTAGTAAGACGCGGTGTTAAAATTGTATATAATTAGCAAACGTACCCGGTGTTCCTTGGGGTAACCACGCAATTCATTGCGTCGTTACCTCAGGAAATACTTTTATTTGCCTCAAACATACATTAAATAAACCTCTTAAATTTATTTTGTCCAACCCAGTTATTAATTAATTTAAAAAATCAAATTAAAATTTGAAAATTCCTGTTTCAAGGTGCATGTGTTTGTAAACAAGGGCTAGTAATTTTTAAATTTCATCCCCCTGTGTGCAGTATATATCACGCAATTCACGTGACAAACAAACAAACAAATACACAAAGTCTTCATTTTATTAATATATTGTTGGTGACCTGGCGGTCTAGGGGTAAGGTGTTGGACTTCTGTGCTGGCGTCCGGGGTTCAATCCTCTGTCCCGGCACAGATTTATCTGATTTTCCAAACCCTTCCTTCACCTCTGACAAGACATCTTGTGAATGTGGGGAATGCCAGGCCTCCACCATGGTTCGGATCCCACGTTAAACTGAAGGTCCTCCATTTCATCTGACAATCACCCTACCATTACACGTTAGTGTAAGTGCTTATAACCCGAACGGTTGGTAAGACGCGGTGCTAGTAATAATAATAATAATAATAATAATAATAATAATAATAATATATTATATTGATAAAAAGAGATTATAAACCAACATCTTAGCTCAGTCTGTAGCGTGTTTGACTTCTGAGATAAGGGTCTCGGGATAGATTCCAAGAATGGCCGAAAAATGTATCATTGATGTAAACATGAGTTTATACTTTCAGTTTGATACAATTTAACGTCTGGGGGACTGGATGTTGTGTCTGTCCTAGTCTTATGTCGCTTTGACAGGCCTAGCAAGCCGGTAATGGAAAATACATCGCTTGAATAACAAAGTGACCACGGGCTGGACTGTAGTGGATGTAAAGTAAATCAAGATGTGGTTGAATACATCCGACTTACCAAGAGTTACGTTTAACTTCCCATTTCCGGTAATAGGAAGGATCAATATCTTCCCAGAAACGTCAGCATCTCCGAGTAGGCTGGACTTGGACAAGGAAGTAGTAAAGCCCAAAGTATTTTTTTCAAGATCCACGCTAAAACAAAATACTATTATTATTATATCAGTAATTACAACATACAAGCAATTTTATTTTATTATTATTATTATTAGCACCGCGTCTTACTACCCGTTCGGGTTATACGCACTTACGCTAATGTGTAATGGTAGGGTGATTGTGAGATGAAATGAAGGACCTACAGTTTAACGTGGGCTCCGAACCACGGTGGAGGCCTGGCATTCCACACATTCACAAGATGTCTTGTCAGAGGTGAAGGAAGGGTTTGGTAATCAGATAAATCTGTGCCGGGACCAAGGATTGAACCCCGGCCGCCAGCACAGAAGTCTGACACCTTACCCCTAGACCGCCAGGTCACCCAATTTTATTTTAAAAGAAACATGTAATTTTAAATTACATTTTGATAAAGTGATTGTGTAAATGTATGGAAATGACACCCTTACAGGGAAATGAACCCTCGTATATTAAATTGAATTACCGACCGTGGATCCAACATTAGAAACAATTATGATCGCATTAAATCACAAAAGCCTCCAAGCGTACTCATGTTACTAATTAGTATCACTTATTTTCTACAAGATCACATTGCAATTCAGCAATGACTTTAAAATACAAGGTTTTATGTATTAGCTAACACAAGGAATTTTAAATTTAAACAAACATTTCATTCCAGATTAAATTCTGATATAGGTTGGAGGTTTATTTATTGATATACCTACATGGAGCATATCTCGTAAAGATTAGTGGGTAGAGTGGTTGGCCTGACTACCAAGGATAAAATCCCCGTTTGAGACTAGTTTTTCTTTAATAACACATTTACTATTATAAATACCGTTTTAGACCACGGATACCACCTAGTTTTTCTAGGATGATAAAAAAATACTATTTATTTACAAATTTAATAGTAAACATGTGATTATTTGTCCACTCTATTTACATCTTAAAATGTATTAATATTTAGATGATTTTAAATCACGCTTTATAAACACAAAATATGCGCCAATAAAACTCCTGGTGTTCATAATTTACTTTTCCCTATAAGATCACCTAGATATTGGGAGGGGCAAATTAAGAATAATATTTACAACATTGGGGCACATTGTATTCTTTAAAATCACCAAGACATTTACAGAGACTTGAAATATAGCAGCAAAATATGTTCTACCAATGGGCTCTACTACAACTTGCTTGAAATTGAGCAACTAATCTGTTTTACCAATACTACAACTCAATTGTTATCAAGCAGCTTATATATTCTACAAATACCACAAATCACTTGCCTCCAAACAGCTCATATGTTCTACCATTACCACAACTCACTTGACATCGAGCAGCTCAACAGTAGACAGCCCAATGAATGAAACATTAGTTACATCGAATTTTAAGCCGCTCTGTTCTGTATGGAGTCTTTCAATCAATAGCGGATCCAGGACAGGGATTTTATACTTCCGGTCACCTGTAACAACAACAGTTATTATATCACCAGCCTCGGTGGCCACATGGTCTAAGGCGCAACTCTCGTGGTAGACTATACTGCCATTGACGGGGAGATTGAGATTCGAATCTCTGCCGAGTGTACTGAGGGTGGTTTTTCAAAAATAGATTTCCACTTTACACCCACGCAGATGCGTGTACACTATATCTAAATATAACCTTCCCATTCCCTAAAACCACTAGCGTAATTAGTACATAAACAAATAACCCGAACGGGTATTAATATACGATGATATAATATGACCTACCTCCACCTGGAATACAACTCCGGGGTTAGTATTATCTTAGTGGTATCCTAGGATGGTACCTCAGCTTGTTCTACCTGTCTTGGTGGTGTCTGATGGTACCTCAGCTTGTTCTACCTGTCTTGGTGGTGTCTGATGGTACCTCAGCTTGTTCTACCTGTCTTGGTGGTGTCTGGCAGTACCTCAGCTTGTTCTAACAGTATTGGTGGTGTCTGATGGTACCTCAGCTTGTTCTACCTGTCTTGGTGGTGTCTGATGGTACCTCAGCTTGTTCTAACAATCTTGGTGGCGTCTGATGGTACCTCAGCTTGTTATATTCACCTTTTATCACTGAAGGGATGCCCTGTCTCGCACTCCGCAAGGCGCATTCATTCAGCTTAGGATCGTTCCTTGAGCACGGAGATATGTAGGACGCTGCAAAACGGTACCAGAAAAATAATAGTTAGCAAAATGTCTATGTTTTAAATTAACTATTGTTTGAGTTATTTAACCTTCTAAACTGACATCATCAGAGACTTATCAACTATGTTAAATATAGAACAAATACAACCCCTCCCCGGCTATTAGTTCATCACTGTTAAAGGGGAAACCCTCATTTCACCGATGATACATTAATCGACCATTACCGGAAATCGAACCCGGGACCCTTATCTCAGTAGGCAATCACGTTACTGATTGAGATAGTGTGTCGGACTAGATGATATTAAATGTTTTATATATCGGCCACATAGTGCAGTACCTTAACCGTATAAAATATGTCACTAGGTAATTAACAGTAGTTAATATAATTAATTAAAGTGTAATATAAAGGCATAATAATATTAATGCTATCTATTTTAGTGGAAGAATGGTACAAGGTGTCACTTTCGCAATATACTGGACTTGCTGATGATGGGGAGACCTAGGTTTGAATCTCGGTTGGGTCTACTGAGGCTTTTTTCTTGGTTGTTTTCCACTCTTCCCCCAAGCAAAGTCGGATAAACTTCCTCTAAATTCAACCTTCCTCATCCCTAACGAAATAGTGTAATTAGTACATATGTGTATAACCCGGACGGGTAGTAAGACACGCGCGTTTTTCGGACTGACGCAGGAAATAACAGCGCACTTGGCCACCTCCCATCAAATTACCGTTGGGTCTATTTTCTAGCAGTAAGAACCTGCTCTTGGAAGCAGTTAATTCCTGCCCTGGCCTCACAGTTAATCATTTGATTCTATAAATTAACTGGTGACCTGGCGGTCTAGGGGTAAGGTGTTGGACTTCTGTGCTGGCGGCCGGGGTTCAATCCTCGGTCCCGGCACAGATTTATCTGATTACCAAACCCTTCCTTCACCTCTGACAAGACGTGTATTAATCACAACTTGTGAATGTGTGGAATGACAGACCTCCACCGTGGTTCGGATTCCACGTTAAACTGTAGGTCCTTCATTTCATCTCACAATCACCCTACTATTACACATTAGCGTAAGTGCGTATAACCCGAACGGGTAGTAAGACGCGGCGATAATATTAATAATAATAATAATAATAATAATAAACTAACTAATCAGTGATCAATAACGCAAGGAAAACAATCATTGCATCGAGTATTGGAGCTAATCCAGAGCACAAAAGAACGTTATCTTACGAAAAAAATACTCGTGAGTGTATTAAATTAGAGCTCAAAGAAAAACCAAGCTTTACCCCATACGTACCACTTTTTTAAAAGCTACATAACCAACTATGCCGTTAACAATCTTTATTGAATTGGCATTAAAAAAATACAGTTAATTTATATTATTTTTATTATTATTATTAGCACCGCGTCTTACTACCCGTTCGGGTTGTACGCACTTACGCTAATGTGTAATGGTAGGGTGATTGTGAGATGAAATGAAGGACCTACAGTTTAACGTGAGATCCGAACCACGGTGGAGGCCTGGCATTCCCCACATTCACAAGTTGTGATTAATACACGTCTTGTCAGAGGTGAAGGAAGGGTTTGGTAATCAGATAAATCTGTGCCGGGACCGAGGATTTAACCCCAGACCCCAGCACAGAAGTCCGACACCTTACCCCTAGAACGCCAGGTCACCTGATTAGTTAGTTAGTTAGTTAGTTAGTTAGTTAGTTAGTTAGTTAGTAAACAACGTTAGAAAGAGCACAAGGACATCCACTCTATGTCTTCTGTAATTAAGATTAATTATGTGAAACCTGCTTCAGTGACCTCGTGATCAAACTTGTCATTCTCAAATGACGATAATGGTGAGAAAGGGGTTTCAATCCTGGTCGGGTGTTCTGAGGTTTATTTTCCTAAAAAGGTTTTCCACTATTTTTACAAACAAATGAAGGTACACTTCCTCTGTATTAAACTTTCCTCATCCTTAAATCATTAACATAATAATTAGTACATGTGTATATAACCTGAACAGAAAAAAGACGTGGTGCTAATAAATAAATAAATAAATAGGCAAAGTGAAAAATGACAAGTTGGATATGGAAATCTAACCTGGGACCTTTGGATTTGCACGCCAATGATTGACCACTGAGGAAAGCCAAGGATCCTTGGTTCGATTCCTGTATCCAGGTTGTGATTTTTAACTTGATTAAATTTGACTTATCTATCAGGACTGATCGATTGGTCTTGTGTTAGTTTGTTATAATAAATACCTTTTACACATTAATATTACTTATAACGAACATTTGATTATTTCGAGTTCATTAAGGAAAATATACAGATGTGGTTGAATAATGTGAGTGAATCGGTCTGTATTTGAACGAAAAATGTATTTACTTGTTTTCTCTTAATATGTGTGTTACTGAAGAAAAATAAATGGTACGGCGGCCGCACTGCACAGACATTATATCGCTTTTATCTTAAAATAGAAATTTACCAAAAATTCGTGAGATTTGTGAAAAGAAATAGAGTTTAACATTGTTGTAGAAACATTACATTAAAGATCATAAATTAAATAATATACAATATTACCTACTTTCTTTATGTCATTAGGAACTAGGAACACTGTTACAGTAAATATAAAAATAGATAAACATCTTTGTCCACCAAAGCGCATAAGAATTAAATTAATTTTCAAAGATCTGAATTATATATTATACGCTTTCAGCTCAGAAATTGTTGGTCTTTTAAAATCAAATATTTCAAGTAAAGATTTTTTTAAATCTTTAATAGTACAACTTTACAATGAATGATAAGTTATTTTGTATCTCAAATAGTTGCGAAGAAATTATGAAAATTGGAAAATTTCCTTTATGTTAGAGTATCCTCAAAGTCATTTTCATAAGAAAATGAGAATTGCCCATCTTGTTTATAATCAATGATAAACAAGTGTCTAGATATAGAATTTAATGAACATCTTTATAGCGAATTTGTAGATACTCGCTTTTTTTATTCCAGGAGATCATGAAACGTCGGCATTTATAAAAAATCATGAGTTTTTATAAATCACAATACTTTCTTTCTCTAAGAGGTGTCCGTAATGAAATAAAACCCATCATTCATTATATAGAAGGAATCGCGCTAACAGGATATCATCAGACTCTAGGAGGTAGCTTTGATCTACTCACGCAATTTAATAGAAGTACAGAGGACTGCCACAGAGGTCAGCCCAAACGCCAGAGAGATTATTCCATGGAGCATTCTCGTAGCTATCTTGTTTCTTCAACACCCGAACCGCCACTGACATTTTCATTCGACAGCCACTGTTCCATAATATAATCTGAACCTGTCCTTGGTATTTATTACGTAATTATTATTCCTTAATAAAGTTTGAACAAAAAATAAGACACTGCAATAAACCATAAATTTAGTAAAAAGAGTTGTTATTTAAATAATATAGTAATGAGGAGCACGCGAATGAAGTTTTAAGTGTCAATTACCTTTTTTGATATTAATGTTCCCTGCAATTGTGTATCTACCCTTATTTCATTTAATTAAATATTCTAATTATTTTAATTAATGCATTTTTTTCACCCTTAGTTTAGCTCAGTAACGATCTTGATACAACAATAAAACGAATGTATGAAACAATATTGCAACGAAATATTCTTGCAAAAACGTGTACATTTAGAGTAAAGTGATAATAAACCGGTCTATTGCAAAGCTGACACCTTAAACCACTTGCCAAACAGGTGTGATCATTTTATTACTACACGCTTCGGTGGCTACATGATCTAAGACTCTACTCTCGCAGTATATTGGACTGCCGATAAAGGGAAGATCATGGTTCGAATCTCAGTCAGGTGTACTGAGACAGGTTTTTACCAAAATGCTTTTCCACACTGTCTCCACGCAAATATGGGTAAATTCTTATAGATATAACCTTCCTAATCACTAAAATGGTTAGCGTAATTAATACATATTAAGCATATCAATCGAACAAGTAGTAAGACGTGGGGCTAAAAAAAAACCAGTAGGAATAAAGTTATTATTTTTAACCAAAGATACATATTTTATTGCCCGATATACAATCAAATATAAATCATGGTGTACATGGAGATTTAAATAAAGAATTATTGAACAAATGAGCCATTGTGCACAAGAATAAGAGCTAAAAGCTATCTAGGAAAAAATTGTTTTTATTTGGAAGCTACTATTTTTGACAACATCCTGAACTTTCTAACCTATAAAACAAGTGTTCTTTTGTCAAAAATTGGTAGAGCAGTTTCTCGTAGTTTCATTTAAATTGGCTTACCCTATTTGATTGGTCAGGGAAAGCTTATTGAAAAGTCAATATATTATTTTACACATTCAATAATGTTACTTTTGGAGAATCACACTGTATGGAGCAGACACTTGTACTCTTAGGAAGATGGAAAAGAAATACTTGGATAGTTTTGAAATTTGGAGCTAGAGAAGACTTGAGAAGATCAGACAGACAGACAGACAGGGTGACAAATGAACAAGTCCTAAAAACAGTGGGTGAGAAGAGAACCATTTTGCGTTTGATTCTTCGGTACAAAGTAAACTGGATCAGACACATCCTTAGGAGAACTGTCTTCTGTATGACGTCATAGAAGGAAAGGTTGAGGGAAAGAGGAGCTTAAGAAGGAGGAGGATTCAAATATTGGATGACTTGTAGGAAAGAAGAACATTCTGGGATTTCAAGGAAGAGGCAGAGGTCAGGGTGAATTGACGATCTAAGTTCACTGTCAATAGGAATGGACCTGTCATAAGACAGAATACCTTATATATATATATATATATATATATATTCACAAATAAAAAAATAAAAATCACTAATTTTATTTATAATATTAAATACAAAATTCACTTAGGCCTAATACTTACTGGGAATCTCTCTTAGCACATTTGAACATACTAATCTCAATTTTCAAAGTCAACATGTAGTTTTCATGATATCTTTACACCCCTTTACCAAACGTCTTTACACAATGTTGAGTCATGGTTATGTGCATGCGTGAACACTATATTACATTACATACATACATAAATTGTGCATATAGCTCAAAAAAACAACAGCTACGTACTTAATTCATCCTCACTAAATTTCTCCACACTTCCCTATCCTTACATACTCCCTTAAATTCAACCACATCCATACACCGAGTCATATCATGCTGTTTTATTCCTAAATCTCTTAACTTTTCTCTTCTTCACACATTTGTCTACAACATTTAATCACGTCTTAAATGGCCTACCACGTCCTTTTGATCTACACACTCTACCTTCATATATTTACTTCGTCACTAGCTCCACAATAATCCGCTCAACTTACACAAATCAACGTAAGACGCTGCTTTCACAATAAACTATTGGATTACCTTAAAAACCTCACTCCTTCATCACACCATCATCACTGACTGTGTCCTTACGAGTTTTCACACTTATATTAATTCTTAGATATCTCATTCCAACCGCGTTCACCTTCCTCTTGTGTTTCTCCTGACAAACCCACACTTCACATCCATGAGATAATGTTGACGTTAACACACTTTTATAAACCGCCATCTTTGCCTCTTTCGATGCTACATTACAGGAAGAAAACACTGAAAAAGAATGTGCCCAACAACGATTTTAAACTGTATTAGTGTAATGCGAATCCGACACCTTAGCTCAGCCAGTAGAGATTCTGTCTACTGAGCTAAATGTTCCGGGTTTGATACGCGGTATGGCCGAAAAATGTATCATTGGGGAATGGCTCAGTTGATCTCACTGAAATCTAACTTGAATCGTACTACCCAATAGACCATTGTATTGGGCTGAAACCCTTTATTCACAATTTTAGAATGTGCATCTGTTTAAAAATATTATTGATGCGATCTTAATGAAATAATGTTTTTAATATAATTATTTAAATATACCTAGTGGCTAGAAAAACACACTGACTTTGGAAATCTGGGAAAGTCAGATAATTAAAAAATGTAGTTTGGATGGACACCCTGTAGTCAAATAAGTTTTTTACCTTTATACTTACACATTTTCAATGTCACAACTTGTTTTGTTATCTTTATTAAGTTTAATTTTTAATCTATCTTTTTAAGCATTTGTATTATAATTATGGACTATTTGGGTGTTTTTAATTCTATACTAGTCCTTTATTCAAGCGATGTTTTTCTAAAATAAATTCAGTTGATCGTTTATGTTCTATTTTTTTTGAAAGATGTACAGTGGCATGAATTTATGATCATATAAATTTATGAATTAATATATTAGAAAAAATATAAAGTTTTCCATTTTTTATAGCTTATCAGTTTATACTTTTAATAAGCTGTGTGTTTCCTACATTTTTAATCATAAGTTACCTCTTGACTTTTAGTACTGGCATATGCTGGAAGCTATTTACGACTTGAAGACACAATTAACTTAGTTTATTAGTTTATGGTTTCAGCCGTTTGACTTTTTCTAGCGCTGCCGCAAGTAATCACAATATAATCTTCACTTGTTTTCTTTTGGTGCACCAATATTGTGTCATATTCTATCTTTATCGTTGTGTCTTACTACCCATTCGGGTTATACCCATCTTTACTAATTATTCGGGTAGTAAGACGCGGTGCTAATAATAATAATAATAATAATTATTATTATTATTATTATTATTATTATTCTATTGTATTACGATTTAGTAGGTTTGAACTGAGATGAAGTGTATCTACATTTGAGTGGAGAGAGAGAGAGTGTAAAACCAGTTAAGAAGAATCTCCCTCAGTAAACCAGACTGATATTTGAACCTCAGTCTATCCTTGATCGGCAGTCCAGTCTATTTAAAAACGGGGGACCTGGTGGTCTAGGGGTAAGGTGTCGGACTTCTATGCTGGGGGTCCGGGGTTCAATCCTCGGTCCCGGTACAGATTTATCTGATTACCAAACCCTTCCTTCACCTCTGACAAGACATGTATTAATCACAACTTGTGACTGTGAGGAATGCCAGGCCTCCACCGTGGTTCGGATTCCACGTTAAACTGTAGTTCCTCTATTTCATCTCACAACCAACCTACCATTACACATTATCGTAAGTGCGTATAACCCGAACGGGTAGTAAGACGCGGTGCTAATAATAAAATTTAGAAAACGACACTTTATAGTCAGCTTTCACGCCGGAAGAAGCAGACACATAACACATGACACATGCACTATCGGTGATTGATCACTTATTAACATGTGATACACTTCAGACCAACAGGTGCAAGACACTTAGTTTTGCATGCAACACGTGCCACGTGCCACGTGATTGAGTAAACTTGTTCACTGTTCCACGTCTGACGTGAAGCAAGAGTTCGGTTGTTTCTGATTCGATCAATCTGTGTGAGGAAATGTTTAACAATTCAATACACCATGTGGGACGACCAAGCATTTATCATTGATTGAGTGTGGAATGAAATTTCGCATGGCAAAGTGTGAAGTGATGGTAATGACAATGAAAAGGATAAGGCCTAGTAAAGCTATAAAGTTAGGTAGAATAGAGCTGGGAAAAGTACAGAACGTAAAATAATTTGGAAGCGTGAATGAGGCAATGGGTGGAAATAGAGAGGACTTAATAAGAAGAGGAAAGCAGGGAGATTTGGTGTTGACACCTGTTTGCTAGCCATCTACCATTGTAATTAACAAACCTTTCTCCATTCATTATACATTGTATCTTCAGGACTTTCTTAAGTCCCAATCAAGCAAATTAGTTCAATTTATATATATAATAGTAACTCTAAACTTATAGGATTTACAGTTAACTTTCATTGGTAATTATTTCACTGTTTTCCCTTTAGACCCTACTGACAGTAGCCTGGCTCTTGAACAGTTGTTTTGATAGTGAATAGGCTCTTCCAGCCTACTGACTTTGACCATGCTGCCTTTGACGCTTATTTACCTGAGCAGCTGCAAGACAATCCTATATTTTGGACCTGCTGTATGTTAACACATCTTATATTTAACGTAAAGATTTCCGTGATCCACGATATGTTCACTTGTTTTCCTGAACATATATATTACACATTCAATTGTCAACCAGCATTATTAACATTGTATAACTATTGTAATATTATATCTCATTTATGTTTTTCTATTTAACTTAATTGATTGTCTTACGTAATGAATTATCCTAACGAAAAAGTAATTACTACTTCGTCTTTTGGAAAATGAAACCTTTGTGAAATTCTCTTTCGGTCTGTCTGTTCAAAATGTATTGTTTCAGCGTAAATATGTATAAACATAATTTTTTTAATCATGGATAATACTAAATTAAAATTAGTTTTTTTAAAATCTTTGAAACCTTTTCTTCAAACATTATGACATTTAATTTTCAAAATATGGATTCTGACTGATTTATTACTTAAACCTTGAGCTCTAATGTTTTCTTTCAAAATTAATTTAAATATTAATTTTCTAAACTTTAAATATTAGTATACCGTTTAACCTCTTGTAAATATTTCTACATTGAATATTCTGATACTTTACCGTTTAGTGACATATAATAATGATTTCGTAATCTTTTTGATTAACATGTTTATTGTTTTTTTTAAGGATTACATCTAAAGGCCGCATTACACGATCATCTTGCAGCGCTGCTTTCTGGCGTCGTTTTGCAGCGCTGCAAGATGATCGTGTAATATACCTAAGTGTTCGGTGCGCGTATAAGAAAGTTTGATATTTTCTGATCGGATGACTGCTTTCTGCACCGTGTAATCGCTCTCTGCGCTTCCAACTTGTCGAATGTTGTACTGCGAATGCGTGCGCCTGGTCGAGATAAGGTAGTACCAGACCAGAGGATATATTTTCTCAACATGTGGACCACGTTCACTGTGTTTATATTAGACTATAGACTAAATATGCTTGTAGGTGTCTTCATTCGTACGTTTAAGTAGTTTCGGAAGTCATCAGTATCTAATTCAGGTAAAATAGTGACAGTATGTGAAACATTGTTCCGTTTTAACACTAAATTTCGACTCCACAAACGTTTGTTTCTGCGTTTTACGACACTACGAGATTTCAAACTTTGGTAGTATTCGTACAATATAAGCAGCTCTTCGTCTTCTTGTTGTTGACGAGACATATTGGCACAAATTTAACCAACAAAACCAAGTGCGGGCGATAAAATAACCCCCTCTCCTTTGAGTGGAAAGATGATTATTCGTCAGCTCGCAGCTTGTGTGTAATAGGTAGCCCAGATTTGTCAGCTCGCAGCGCTGCAACCTGTTACGTGTAGTGCGGCCTTAAAACAATTTGAGAATACGTGACGATGTATGATTTTAATTTTTTTTTCAGTGTTTACAGGACCGTTATTTTACAAACTTTAAATTCGTACCGTTTTTCCACATAATTTTGACTTTAATTTTACAATTACATTATGAATTTACTTTTTTTTAAATTATAGAAAATATTATTTTAAATGTTGAAAAAAAGACTATGTTGGCCCTTATGCCTTAATATAAGTAATATTGAAGTAATATTGAACTTAGTTCAAATAAATTGTTCCTTGTTGGTCAATTGTTTATACTTATTTTATTCATTATTTACAATATTTAAAGATGAGAGTTTAATAGTCCCTGTACACTAACATGAACTCCTGGTGAAATGGGTTGGATTTTATAAATGTTCATATATTAGGTAATCTGAATTGTTGACCCAATCTTTGTTGATTTCGTTTCCTTTTGATTTGTACTTGCTCTTTATTATGAGTTTCTAATATCGTAATCGTTGCTATTAATGTTTATAATTAAAGATCAGGTGGATTAAATGAGGCTATGATGTTTGTATATTTTGACTGAAGATATCTGAATAGTAATAATAATAATATTTGAGGATTATTAAATGCAGTTGAACTCTATTTTGCATTCGTTTGGACAGTTAATGTTGTAAAACGTTACCGATTAAAAGAATTGCCTCTGGACATTTAATAATTATTCCTATTATAAAAACTTTGGTATGTATGTGAATCGATCCGGCTGGATAAACTTCACACACACACATACATATGTGTGTGTGAAAATTACAGAGTGACACATATGAACAATGCACATATATATATATATATATATATATATATGCATATGCATTGTTCATATGGGTCACTCTGTAATTTTATGTTTTATTTTTATTGTTAATTTGTACGTCATATATATATGGTTTATTTTTATTGTTAATTTGTATGTCCTGCTCCTGTCCCTTAAGGACACAGGACGGGTAAAGCTCTTATCATAGAGTTCACTTTCCATCAAAAGTTACACAAGTTTATCAGAGTCTCTGAAAGCCTTGTTCAAATCGTTGGGAGTAATATATTAATCCTGGTCTAACGCGCTACTCTCGCAATATACTGGACTGCCGATGACAGGGAGATTGAGGTTCGAATCTCAATCGGGTGTTTTTTTTCCAAAAGGGTTTTCCCACTCACACTCCACGAAAATTCAGGTACACTTCCTATAAATTTAACCTCCATGATCCCTGAAACCATTAGTGTAATTAATACATATCTGAATGAGTATTAAGACGCGGTGCTAAAAAAAAAGTTAAGGTAGCTACACATTGATGGAAAGTAAAACAGGCTATAGTTTGGATACAAGGTCAAATAGGTCTCTAGAACATCCATGTAAGTGGGTACCACGTGTTAATGTACACCCTGTATATTTAAATGTACCCCCTTTTAGTATTTTTAATGCACAATATATTCCCTTATGATCAAACAATTTGTATTTGCACCCACCTCGGTGGCGTAGTTGGTTAACGCGCTAGTCGTGTTGAGCTCGACTACTGAGGACGGGGATATCGAGGTTCGAATCTCGATCGGGTGAACTGGGGGTGGTTTTTCCTAAATGGTTTTTTCCACTCTAACTTCACACAAATGCGGGTTCACTTCCTCTAATTCAACCTTCCTAATTCCCTAATCCATTAGAGTTATTAGTACTTAAAGCGTATAACCCGAACGGATAGTAAGACGCGGTGCCAAATATTATTATTTTTATTAATTTGTATTTGCCTTGATATAGGCCATAGGGGGTTAATTACCAACTTTCTATGTCCCGCGTTAAAACCCGCAGGTCTAGACAGATCATGGCACGTGACAAGGAGGAACATAAGACCAGACTGAAGTGTAAGGTATCTCATGAGTGTCTGATGTGTGCCCGGCCGGATGAACGGGGCTAATGCCGATCAAATCAACGGTTGAAGTAAGCAATAGCACGTCATCTCGTAAAACCCCTTTATTGAGCAAATCTAGAGAAGAGGCGACAATCACAGCCAGATAGGTTAGTCACTTTGACAGAATGCATTATGACATAGCTTTGTTTAGACATTATGTATATTACAAAACAGAACTTAATTGCATTTATAAACATTCCACAAAGAATACACGTTTGGTGATCAAATTAATCCTTTTAGGGGGTCGTGGTTTCCGCGTCGAGAGGGAAGGCGTCCTCCAGAGGAACTAGGTCGAAGATTCCGGCGAGGATCTGCCTCATTGCCTCCCCAATGGCCTCCCCTATGGTCGGTCCTACCTCCTTCACAAGAACCTCCCAGTTCTCGTTCAGGAAGATGTTCATCTGGTCACCTGTAAACACAAACCAGTGGTCAATTACCCCCCTCCTCTACCAGAACCTCCCAGTTCTCGTTCAGGAAGATGTTCATCTGGTCACCTGTTAACACACACCAGGAGGTAAAATATATATGCAGGCCCGGATTTAGGGCATTTAAGAACCCAACATTAAACATACCTTTTTATTTTCAACATTCAAAATTTAAAAAAAAACCTTACAAAATTAATTTTATACATCTCAATTTTATTGATACATATAAATAGGGAAATATTGTCTTTACAATATATTAAAGTTTTAGTTCCATATTCAGCCACTAGATTCGCTGTGATCTAGGGGTGTTGTTTATGTTTCGAAATACATTGTCTGGAATATTATTTTGTTTGCAACCCATGGAAATAGCGAATAAAATTTCATCAGAAATAATGTTAAAGTTGATAAAGTAGGTCCATACGCTATAATTATTTTTTAAAATTTAAGATATTACCATAAATGCAATCTATAGAATCACAAAAGAAACATATTTACTTTTTTGTGACTCCTAGGAGAGAGAAATGTTGTGACCGCAAAAAAATCTATTTTAAGACTTTGATGGATGTCGGCGTTACTTGATGTGGAAAAAGTGTTTTTCGCGATTCCGTCTATTATTGGGCCGAAACCATCTCACCAATTTGGTTAAAACTTGGTATTTATGGGTTTCATTTGGTTTCCGCGGGGAGTTTTGGGATCCATCCATCCATGATTAAAATAAAGGGTAGTTTACTTAAGGGACAGAAGAAAAAATACATATTTTATTGCTCAAAATTGACTACAACAATTTTGATTAAAATTCAAATCTAGGCAATATTTAAAACATTAAAAACAAAATGGAGCATCTCATTTTTTCATGAAAATAACTTTGAGGGTACTTTACATTAATTTACAATTTTAATCATTTCTCAACAACTATTTGAGATACGAAATAACTTATCATTGTAAAGCCGTAGGAATCTTAATTTAAAAAAAAAATAATTATATTTTATAAAATCAACTTTTTTTTAATATAACTTTGAAAAATGGGGAATTGAAAAGGCATAGAACAAACTAATATGTTTCTGTAACAATGTATATTATTTCATGTGTGCTCTTTGGTGACTTTTTTTTAGCACCGCGTCCTTCTACCCGTTCGTACACTTATGTACTAATTATTCCAACCACCTTGGTGGCGTAGTTGGCTAACGCGCTAGTTTCGTGTTGAGCTCGACTGCCAAGGACGGGGAGATCTAGGTTCGAATCTCAGACGGGTGAACTGGGGATGTTTTTTCCTAAATGGTTTTCCACTCTCCCTCCACGCAAATGCTGGTTCACTTCCTCTAAATTCAACCTTCACAATTCCTAATCCATTAGCGTAATTAGTACTTAAGTGTATAACACAAACAGGTAGTAAGACGCGGCGATAAATAAATAAATAACTAATTACGCTAATAGTGTTAGGGATTAGAAAGGTTACATTTATAGGAAGTGTACCCACATTTTATTAAAGTGGAAAACCATTTAGAAAATTTGAACCTTTATCTTCCCGTCAATGGCAGTCCAATCTGTTGCGAGAGTAACAACTTAGACCATGTGTCCATCGAAGCGTGTTTGTTGTTGATGTGAAATTGCAATGTGTTTTTCCCCCACTATGTTTCTATTACAATGTCTATTATTTAATCTCACATATCTTACGAGATAAAAGTGTAATTTATATAAAGGAGCAAGGATGAAGGTGTCGTGTGCACCCCCCCCCCCCAGGTCCCGGGAGACCAAGTGTCTCAGAGACGACGTCCTCACCTAGCAGCTTGTCGCCGTTGAAGAGGTTCTTCAGGTGGATGTACGCCCGGCCGCCGATGTCGAACTCGAGGCGCGGTTCCACAGGGCTGGTGTAGTTCTTCCCGTCGGCCCGCTGCTCAAAGGAGATTTTGAAGATGTACTTCACGTTAACCTTGGCTGCAAGACGAAGCAATATTATCTCACTACGGGCCTCTTGTCAGGGTAAGCAGTGTTTAATATAAACTGTACCTTGTGAATTGTACTCATGACTCAGTAGAACACTCGTGTTAGTTATCAGTGAGCATACATTCCCATGTGAGATGTGTAGAGCAGAGTCTATGTATGATTGGTCAAATGGGGACAGAGTGGGGGAGAACATATCACAGGTACAGTTGTAACAAGCTCTGCT
>CABFVZ010004880.1:0-30488 GCA_902151445.1 Timema monikensis | reverse complement strand
CTGCACCACTCAGGCACTCTGTTCTGTATGTTCTGTGATTGTGTGACTACCTGCACCACTCAGGCACTCTGTTCTGTATGTTCTGTGATTGTGTGACTACCTGCACCACTCAGGTACTTTGTTCTGTATGTTCTGTTATTGTTTGACTCTATGCACCCTTCAGACACTCTGTTCTGTATGTTCTGTTATTGTTTGACTCTATGCACCCTTCAGACACACTGCTCTGTAGGTTATGTAATTGTTTGACTCCCTGCACCATTCGGGTAATTTTTTATATATGTTTCGGTGATTATGTGACTCCCTGCACTACTCAGGGACTCTGTTCTGTATGTTCTGTGATTGTGTGACTCCTGCACTACTCAGGGACTCTGTTCTGTATGTTCTGTGATTGTGTGACTCCCTGCACCACTCAGGAACTTTGTTTTGTATGTTCTGTAATTGTTTGACTCCCTGCACCACTCAGGTACTTTGTTATGTATGTTCGGTGATTATGTGATTCCCTGCACCACTCAGGGACTCTGTTCTGTATGTTCTGTGATTGTGTGACTCCCTGCACCACTCAGGTACTTTGTTATGTATATTCGGTGATTATGTGACTCCCTGCACCACTCAGGTACTTTGTTATGTATATTCGGTGATTATGTGACTCCCTGCACCACTCAGGGACTCTGTTTTGTATGTTCTGTAATTGTTTGACTCCCTGCACCACTCAGGTACTTTGTTGTGTATGTTCGGTGATTATGTGATTCCCTGCACCACTCAGGAACTCTGTTCTGTATGTTCTGTGATTGTGTGACTCCCTGCACCACTCAGGAACTTTGTTCTGTATGTTATGTGATTGTGTGACTCCCTGCACCACTCAGGCACTCTGTTCTGTATGTTCGATGATTGTATGACTCCCTGCACCACTCAGGCACTTTGTTCTGTATTCTCGGTGTACGTGTGAACCGAGTCTATTGAGCTGTGAATTGTTGCACGTGGGTGGACGTGATTGTTCGAGCGTACTCCAGGTTGGTGTGTGACGGGAAGACGGGGTACCTAGGTTCGCGTAGGCCCAGGTTCACTCAAGCTGTTGGAGTGATACTATCAACATGCTCGCAACATGGCGGTTTGATCAAACAAACAAACAGAGTGATCGGGTTTAGGAGGGAAATCTATGAATCTGCTAAGGGCTGAAATCATGTATATGGGACCTGATAGAGTTCTAGATATCTCACTACAATCTCACTATTAGATAATGTAACCCGCATCGCTGGTTGCATGCTCTAACACGTCACTCTCTTGTTGGCCTTGAGAAGTGGTGACGGAAAAATCACAGCTTGAGTCCCTTTCTGGTGTATTGAGGGCAGTTTTCAGCCTACTAAATGGTTCACGCTCCCCAATTGCAAATGTGGGAGCACTTCAAAAATTCTACCCTATCTTTCCTACTCCATTATAATGTTGCTAAAGCTGCCATTAACACAACCCCATGGCCAATGATACGTGAATCACGATTACCAGCTAGCGCCTAGAATTGTTAGTGTAGGCTGTCCCGCTAATCATATATGTTAATTTGGTGGATCAGCTACCAGGATTTTGAGGCGAAACTGTTCAATAAATTGCAGCCTTTCTTCTTTACTAATATTCTAATTGATATAAGCCTTGCAGTTGTTTACTCAATAAAGCACTGTGTTTATCAGTGTTCATGTGGACTAAGCGTCAATCTCATCAAGTCTGGCTAGTCATTTACTTGGAGGGGGAGATCCTCGAGTCCTGGCCAGGGTGTGTTTAGATTTTAGAGTGTTTATTACTAAATTATTTCACACTATCTCTACACGCATAGAGAGTACATTTTTTTAAACTATACCTTCTTGTTTCCTACGCCATTAACTAATTTAAGTATATCTAATGGGCAGGTGAATGGCAGTTGAACGGTGCGAGGGGAATTGTATATAGCCATCTCTTACTACTAAATAATATACTTTCAGAGCCCTTTTAAGATAAAGATGTTAATCTTGGTGTTTATATCAACATTAGAATACATAGTTTCTTTACTAAACAGTATCTAGTGGGTTACTGCTATGAAAGTCGTTTTTTGTTGTGCACGCTTAGAAACAATGTTTTTATATAATTAATATAAGAGTGCCTCAAAAGGTTCCTATAGTTTTATATATTTATTTCGAATCTTTAAATGAATGTCAAACATGTTACTGGTTTAACACTCTAAATTGCTATCGAACAAAAAAAAAATGTGGCTTGCCTAATCTCCAAGAATATTGTCTGGGCAATAGCTTGTACCAGTGAGCAGCTATACCAAGAATCGTCAAAAGTACAATGGTACTAAAGCTTCGACCAAAATAAAGATCAGAATTTTCTGTTTGCCTTTGATTATTTGCAACGTGAACAAGAAACATCCTATTGTCAACTTGTTTTTTTAACGAATAAACAGAAATATGAGGTCACCCACTACCTTGTATAAGCTTTTGTTTAGTAAAGATGGCGCATAGATTATGAAGATACTAGTATATTTGAGATGATTAGATCTTAAAAGAATATAGTCATGGCTTGGAGTGGGAAGAATATGAAATATTTCATTTCATGCTAAATGGACTGAGCCAGTCTATTGTTTTATTCACAACGTCTTACTGTCCATCTGAACTATAATAATTTTAACTGCATCATTGGGGTATATTTTACAAAGTTAGAATTGAGAGGAAACTTAACCGAATATACGTATAGGGAGGTTGGGAAACCATAAAGGAAAAATCACTCTCCATGAACCCGGATGGGATTCAAACCAAGACCCCTACGATGATCTTGACATGCTGAATTTGCCCTTAATCTTATGATTGATTTAGAGTTTGTCACGTGACCATATTTCTCTTATGATCTTGTTTTTTTTTTCAGCGAGCGTGTGAATCCACAGTAGCTCGCTTCTAAAGAGAGTCAGTCTCTCTATAATTTTAGTTAATATTGTGAAAGCACATAAGTAGCGTGGGTCAACGCAATCTATCAAAGACAGTTGAAGAGCTCTGGTCTTAATTGAGCCCCTCCCACGAGAGGAGGTATTTCGAACCTAGTAAGGACCCGAATCATTACTCCAAGTCACCGTCTTGAAGCCATCAAACATTCTCACATTTATTTTCTATTTGGATCCTTCCATAAGCGAGAAAGACCCTCTGCGGAGTTCGTTAATGACGCTATTCATCTTTCAATTGTTTGTTTGTAGTGCCTCCAATTAGCGGCGTGACTGGTCACGTCAATGGACGCACGTAGAGAGTCACGCGGCGTGACGTCATAGGTTGTGCGTGGCCAATCACAGCAGGGCTAGTATCGGCTGCGGGTCAGAGGCGGTCGTGGAACATTCTTAAGACCCTTACTCATCTAATTCAGTAGATAAACTTATATAATATATTTTTTGAGTCATAAATATAGAATATAAATTAAAAAAACTCCATTACACATTTTTCAAAATAAAAACCTTACGTTTTATTATTGTTTGAAAGACAGAAAAATTCCCATTCAGTTTGCTAATGTAAGACCACATATTTATCGTCTGCACATGCGTATTTACTTAAAATATTGCTGAAAAATAGGTCCTGTGCTACTAATAAACTAGGCAAAAGTTTCCAAGACAATGATAGTTTTTTTTCTTTGGCACCACGTCTTACTACTCGTTCAGGTTATACGCATATGTAGACCAAATATCACGCTAATGAGCTAAGGATGAGGAATGTTGATTTTAAGGAAGTGTACTCACATTTGCATGAGGATAGTAAAACCACCCTCAGTACGCCCTATCGTGCTTCGAACCGCGATCTCCCTGTCATTGGCACCCTAGTCGATTGTGAGAGCGATGCTTTAAACCATGTTGTTTTACCAAAAGTAGTCAGTCGTTTAGTTTATTTTAATTCAGATTAATCGGAAATTTACAAATTAATTTGAGTTCAAGGAAATTCATTTATCTCAATATGGACTTCAAACTCGTCAAAATGTGAGCAAAAACAATAAAGCTAACCAGACGCGGACAAATATGTAAGCCTCGTATAGTCTTGTGTGTAGGTGACAGGGAGGTCGGGGTTCAAAGTCTAAACTGAGTTATATATTCCTAAATAGCTTTCCACTCTACCACCACAAATTAGATAATATTATTTCTAAATGTGTTAATAACCTTTGAGTGTTAACATTATGTGGATAATCTGAGCCGGCAGTAAGGCTTGGTGTAAACGAAATAAAGATTAAATTTGAACACACACAATATAGCTTGACCATTAGTAAAGTTTTAGATAGTTTTATTTTATAAAAATATTATATAGAGTAAAATAGTTCTACCAATTTAAAAATGATTCAAGCCTATGTACTATTTGTTTTGATAGTTGAGACACTTACTTGGGGAACGAATCTTTGATTTATTTATTATTAGCACCACGTCTTACTGCCCGTTCGGGTTGTACGCTCTTACGCTAATATGTAATGGTAGGGTGATTGTGAGATGAAATGGAGGACCTACAGTTTAACGTGCAATCCGAACCACGGTGTAGTTCTGGCATTCCACACTTTCACAAGTTGTGAATAACACACGTCTTGTCAGAGGTGAAGGAAGGGTTTGGCAATCAGATAAATCTGTGCTGGAACCGAGGATTGAGTCCCGGAACTCCCAGCACAGAAGTCTGACACCTTACCCCTAGACGGCCAGGACACCTTTGGTTTATATAGAATTATATGTTATTCTCTTAGTTAAGTTAAAGTATTAAATATAAATGCAATTAAGTAAGCACCTAGATGTCTGCTTATGACCGATGCTGGCTGGATTTATAGTGTTATACTTCCGATTGATACTGTAAGCATTTATAGTAATATATGCTTCCGATTGAAGCTTTAAGAATTTATAGTAATATCTACTTGTGAACTTGTTTGACTGGGTGTCTAGGGATGCTTGGCTTATGAATATTGATGTGTGTGATTGGCCCGGAATTGGCTGCAAGGAAGGTCGTGTCTACGGCTTACCAAAGAATGGCTGAACGGAAACTATTATTTGTTTCCAACTAGTTGTTGGCAGACTAATATTCATGTATTTTTCAGAGCTTTGGTTATTAGTATGGACAGTAATACTTGAATCCAAAATAATAGAGATGTTTGCATCTAAATAAGGTGTATTTATGTCAGTTATTTAGCAGCCTATACTCAAACAAACAAATTTTCGCAAACCACTGTTATGGAAAACTGTACCTTGCACAAATAAATTCAAATAGGTTTTTTTAAATGTTAAAACTGGTGGAAACCCCTAAAAAATATAAACATATCAGCCTAGATACAAAATTTTCAATTATGTATGTAGTCCTCAACAGCCTGTATAGCACAGATTGTTTGACAGTGTGGGGGGGTCCATACATCCTTTATTTGCCAATTATTTAATCATGCATGGGGGCGTTGAAAGCACCTATTCTGCAAATAATTGTATCATGTTTGTGGGTCATAACAGTCTTTGTTGCTTAAATAATTTTATTGTGTATGAAGACCTCAAACTTCTCTACTGTACAAATTATTTGATTATGTATATTAGGCCTTAACTCACTGTATTGGTTTATATGCTATTGAGAAAATTAGCCTAAGTATCTACTTAAAATTAATCTGTCCATGCCTCTTTATCTTTACTAAGAAAATGTATTTTATTGATAGCCATTACTGGCACTGAAGGTTATCGAACTCATGGAAAGTGGAAATGATCTAACTCCAAATTTCATCTGAGTCTTTCTGAACTCTTCTCGAGTCTCACTAGCGCCTCACTAGCACCTCTCTAGCGCCTCTCCAGCACCTCTCTAGCGCCTCACTAGTGCCTCACTAGCACCTCTCTAGCGCCTCTCTAGCGCATCACTAGCACCTCTCTAGCGCCTCTCTAGTGCCTCACTAGCACCTCACTAGCACCTCACTAGCACCTCTCTAGCGCCTCTCTAGCGCCTCACTAGCACCTCTCTAGCGCCTCACTAGCACCTCTCTAGCGCCTCTCTAGCGCCTCTCTAACGCATCACTAGCACCTCTCTAGCGCCTCACTAGCGCTTCTCTAGCGCCTCACTAGCACCTCACGCGAGGTGGGGTGAGGTTTATGTTTTGAACAAACAGCTCAAGCGCATCGAGAATGATCGGTTTATATTTCTTTCCCTCAGGTGGTCCTTTGATCACGCCGATGGACCTCTTATTAACGAGATAATTGGATCAATGAGCGGTGACGGGTATTGATATACGGCTGCTCACGATAAATTGATTTCATTTTCCATAATTCGCGTCCCTCGGGGCTCTACGAAATTATTAATCGTCTTATAAGTTGCAATTATCGTGATCCTCCTCAAAATAATACGATATATTGATGGAAGAACATTAAACGTTGATAAAGCAGCTCTGAGGCTATCATGGACATTAGCTAGGCTTTTGATGGAAAGTGGCGAGGCATTAGTGGGCAATATATTATACAATTTATTTTATACTTAAAGGTATTTATAACATTTGGAAACATTTTCTTACAAAGTAGTGCGTGCGATGATTTTACATAATATATTATAAGAGTATTTTGTGCTAGCAAACTTTTTTTTAAATATGTTTTCAAGAAAGTGGAAGATAAAAACAAGATAGTCTACTTTCTAAAGCAGCATAAAAATGGGTGTAACGTGTAATATAACGCGATTGAGTCGTTTGGGTGGCCAGTGAGCGTGTTATGCAACGTGATTGGGTCGTTAGGGCGGCCAGTGAACGTGTGATGTAACGCGATTGGTTCGTTTGGGTGGCCAGCGAGCGTGTTATGTAACGCGATTGGGTAGTTTGAGAGGCCAGCGAGCGTGTTATGTAACGCGATTGGTTCGTTTGGGCGGCCAGCGAGCGTGTTATGTAACCCGATTGGGTAGTTTGAGCGGCCAGCGAGCGTGTTATGTAACGCGATTGGTTCATTTGGGCGGCCAGCGAGCGTGTTATGTAACGTGATTGGGTCGTTTGAGAGGCCAGCGAGCGTGTTATGTAACGCGATTGGTTCGTTTGGGCGGCCAGCGAGCGTGTTATGTAACGTGATTGGGTCGTTTGGGAGGCCAGCGAGCGTGTTATGTAACGCGATTGGGTCGTTTGGGTGGCCAGCGAGCGTGTTATGTAACCCGATTAGGTAGTTTGAGCGGCCAGCGAGCGTGTTATGTAACGCGATTGGTTCATTTGGGCGGCCAGCGAGCGTGTTATGTAACGTGATTGGGTCGTTTGGGAGGCCAGCGAGCGTGTTATGTAACGCGATTGGGTCGTTCTGATCCATCGGTTGTCGATTTCACACGGCAGCGGATGTGCGAATGATGGTCAACTTACTTAACTTTATTTACTTATCTTAATTTTCCCATTTTTACTTACTTAAATCGACTGATTTCGATAAAACGACCAATATGTGGAGTGAGGAGAAATCGCTCTAATTGATCGAGATATACAAAAGTAAAGAGACATTTTGTAGCCTGAAACACCCAAATTACTACAAAAAACATTTGAAGGATGACACCCAGCTAGATGGTTACTTTGAGATTGGTGCTGAGGAATGAGAAAATAAAATGATAAGTTTTCTAGCGTTGTACCAAAGAGAAAAGTTCAGGGCAAAAAAGAGAAAGGGCAATAGAAAAGGTATTTAAATTCCAAATTGATTCAGAACCCTTTTTATACAGTTCTTTTCCCCTTTCTATCCTTAAAAACATATCAATAAAACCAGCCCCGGAAACTTGCACCCGTCTGGTCGACACATCCGCGGCGTGCTCCTGTGACGTCCAAAGTAGTCACGTTACACCCGTCTGTACGCGGTTTTTTACTTAAACATTCTTGAGTTCAATGTAATTTGTGATTTTGATAGAGGCAAAGAAAAATTGATCAGAATAAATAAGCTCTCCTGATAGAAAGTGGTATAGGTTTGATAGTAGGGTTCATTGGACCCTCTCAAAACCGACCAAACAACCAATATTTTACATATTCTGTGGATTTTGCTATGTTGTAAAAGTTTTCTCGTCCATCCACCTCATATTGTCCCTTTCGCTATTTCCCAGTCAAATCGATAATAACAAAATGAATGAGTAAATCCCATCTAACTGTATGAGAAACTTTTGGGGAGAACAAAAGGGTTGAGAGAGACTCCCTTCGCAAACCACCCTCCCTATCTTCCTGGCGTTGCGTTTTATTGTCCTGGTCACGTTCTTTGGGGAAAGGGGGGGGGTGTAGTTAAACTGTAGGGCTTAGATTCAGTCAAATGGGAGGGGAAGGCAATTAAACACAAGCTGTGTAGAAGAAACGAAGGGGAAATGGTTATCTGAACACGCCAAAGTGAGCTAACATACACTCCCTTGTGCATAAAGTTTTTCTATGCCTTGTCATCATCTCCCAAATACCAACTGGTGTGGATGGAACATGTCATCTATATCATGGAGTCCTCATTGGTGTGGTGCTGATAACGTTAATTTAGCAGCCTCAAACACAATCTTTAAGGTATCATTTCCATAGTAACTAGAAGCTTATTTCTGTATTGCCTGCTATTCTGTGTAGCACAGGTGGGCGACATATGTTTTATTGTAGTAACGTGTGGAGAGTGAGAAGTGAAATTCGTAACAACATTTTTGATAAATTGAGAAATTAGGTTGCTTAACCGATCATTTAAAACAACACTTACTGTTTGAACAAGTGTATTCAAAACATCTACCTTTTAACTACTCAAGCTACCCCAGACGCGAGTGGATGAATTTTTTTTAAATTGAAAATACAAGACAATTAATGAGGAATTTGACAATCCTTTTATTTTACAAGTTGAAGAAACACTTGCTAGATATCTGAGCTGTATGCACACGCTTTTTGCTTTCACTGATATACAGGAAATATCAAGCTAACACCAGTAAGAAAACATCAGGAAATAGTTTGTTTTGCTGTGTGATCTGGTACACTCAATGTCACCACTTTATAGTATAGCCACTTGTGGTGATTGGTGACGGGGTTGACCAAGCCAGCTGTATAGCATTGATACATAGCAATTTGACTGTTATATTGTGTAGTGTTGATACTCTGCAATTTGACTGCTATATTGTTATATTTTTTAATATAAAAAGGACCTTTCAGAAAATACAAACATATATTTTATCCAGCCAAAGCTATTTGTGCTATTAATTGTTTATAGTTGATAATATCTGTCAAAGTGAAAACTGCAGATCACATTACCTGACGTGAAATAATTTCTAGTTACTTTTTGGTTTCCCAAGCAAATTGAACTGACGCTATGATTGATTATAGGTATGACATAATATCATTCTACTCACACCTACTCAACAAAGATTTATAGTTACTAAACCTATTGTTGTGACTTATTATAGGCATACGTCACAATACTCTTTTTTTTATGAATACAAAAAAAGTGATTTTACAACTATTGTTACTACTTCTAGTGTTGTGGCTTACATTCAGATTGGTAATAATTAGTTTTTATAGCAAAAGTAAGTCAGTAACAAACTTAATTATTAAGTTTGTTGGTGACCTGGTGGTCTAGGGGTAAGGAGTTGAACTTCCGTAATGGGGGCCCGGGGATCAATTCTTGATCCTGGAACAGATTTATCTGATTGCCAAACCCTTCCTTCACCTCTGACAAGACGTGTATTATTCACAACTTGTGAATGTGTGGAACTCCAGGCCTCCGCCGTGGTTTGGATTCCACGTTAAAGTGTAGGTCCTCCATTTCATCTCACAATCACCCTACCATTACACATTAGCGTAAGTGCGTATAAACCAAACGGGTAGTAAGACGCGGTGCTAATAATAATAATAATAATTAAGTTTGTTACTGGTTTACTTTTACTGTGAATATTAAGATTAAAAGTAAAACAAAGCTATTTATCAAGTTCTAAGTGGTTCCATTTTTTCCCATATAAATTAAGAAAATAGTGTTGGTAGCGTATAACCTTAATGGGTGGTAAGATGTGGTGCTAAGTATTATTATTATTATTATTATTATTGTTGTTGTTGTTGTTGTTGTTGTTGAAAAGTGTAGTGATCATAAGCAAACTCGTATGCTTCTATCTACGACAATCTGATATTAAGGTCCTGCTTAACAAATCGAAGGAAGTTTCCTTGTCGTTTAAACAAGAGTAAAACGAAATATATTCTTATTTAATACAATTCTTAGAATGTGGTTTTAATTATATATAATGATGTATAAATAGCCAAACTGTTATATTTGTTAATCACGATTACAGCCGCATCTAAATATCATATTCTTTAAATTTAAAAAGACATTTGGACACGGGAAACGAACCTGGAATATACTGTTAACTTAGCCGATACAGTAGAAATAACTTAATTTGTTTCATGTTACAGCTACCCCTGCCTCACGGATTATTGACTGGGAATAATTTTGTTTATGATCAACTATTGATCTAGGAGTAATGTTATGAGCAAAACTTTACTAGTTGCTTTATATAAGTATGTTTCATAAATATGGTTATGTTATAAGTAACATATGGTTATGTTATAAGTATTCACTTTCAAGACGAGTTTATTATGATCCTTTTAGAGTTACCTTTTGAATGGCTTAGTCCATAGATGTAAACGATAGGTTGTATTCATTCTAGCTTACTATATTGCGTATTGTTCTCTATAATTGCTCTGTTTACATGTGGACTGATAACGTTATCTAAAGATATAAATATGGCCTAATTAGTTAAATGCGATTCAATCGTTTTTTCTTAATATTTTTTAGTTGTTAAGAACTTACATTACTATTTCGCATGGTAAGCAACCTCTTGGTTTTGTAGTTCCTTATGAGACTTATCTTATTCTCTGAAAATAAATAGGCCTGCAGGCCATTATTGATCTCATGTTATTCGAAAGCATTCAAGTTTAGCAAACCCCTAACTCACTCAATGTCTATTGCTGAATTATATATTTTACTATTAGTTCAGATAGCTAGGTCTGGATACTTCTGCTGGGATTTTTGAGTGTGTGTCAATTAAAGATCCCTGGTGTTCTGCCTCTTTTAATTGTTGCCTTGCAATCTCTTTACCAAGGCTGGTTTCTTGGGCATGCGTAGCGTGCTTATTCAAGTTACCTAAGAGTCTAGTGATAAAGGTTGAATATATACTATCTAAATACGGATATAACCATGACTAACAAATATAATAGCTTTGCTAGATAATCCATCATGATACGGGGACTTGTACAATTATAACTGTACAGTTGGCACCATGAAGCCCTCCTGAGTTGCTGCATTATCTGATAGCCCATGATATTAATTGACAATTTCCGCACGTCCATCACAGACTCTGTTTTAATATATGAGTGGAGAATGACCCTGGATATAGGATGATTCCTGGATAGCTTAGTGGTTAGAGCATTGGTGTATTAAGCCAAAGGTCCCAGATTTGATTCAAGAGCCCAGGTGTTATTTTTCAATTTAAAGAATATATAATTTATTTTATTTTTTTTCAAAGTTATTTCATGATGTTTTATTCACATCATACTTTTAATTTATAGACTACCTACCTTACTTTATGGCATCAGGAACTCAGGTAATTGCTGTACTTACAAAAGTACGCCATCCTTTCTCATCGTGAGCTAGTTTACATACACAATCAAATTATTTTTGCAAGATATTTATTTGTTGGTTGCATACAGTAACCATTCTCAAGTCAAGTAATAAAACAATAACCTTATAATATGCAATAGCAGTAACCTTGCTGGATATTTTGTGATAGCTGCCGATGTTTTCTATGTGCAAATTTATCTAATTAGTGGCCCGTGTGAATGGCATATTAGTTGAAACTCAAAGTAAACAAAGAGAAAAGTTAAGAGATGGACTTTGCAACTGGACAGTCAGCCTGCCACTGTAGATGCGCATCGGTTGACGGGTGAACTAAACAGTCAACTCGTCTAGTCTGCATTGCTGGTTGAGGTTTGTATCCCAGATGGAAGTACCTAGGATTTTTTCCCATAAGGGGATTCCCCTCCTACCTTCACTCGAACGCGGGTACATTTGATCCAGATTATACCTCCATAAGCTATGCTTAGCCTGGCTGAATAGCAAGACGGGGATCCCAGAGGGGAAATTAAAATATATTTTCTGTCAGTTGAAGCTCCCGCCAAAATTGTCACACCGAGGGAAATCTCTAAACCAAGCTTTGCTATTTTCTAAGCAAGTTATATTTGCGTCCAAAATTCTAATTATAACTAAGACTGACTAAATTGCTTATATTGTGTGACATTTTGACCCTTTGTCCATTTGGGCAGTGGCGACAGGGTTTTGTTTGTTTGTTCTTGTTCAAAGGGACAAGGTTGACGTAACTCGACATTAAGGTTGAAGGAAAGCACTGGCTCTTTTTTTTTTTTTATCATATTTATATTTTGTTTGTGTGAGCTCTGAGTGGAGATGTCTTTTGTTTTTTATTTACTTTACTTTTTTTGGCTACTGTTCGGTCCTTTCTTTTTGAAGCAGCAGGGCTCGTGGACTAGCCCCATTTGACGCTCACAAACAAATGAAACTCGCAGAGGTTGAGGCAGGTGGTCTGTCCAAGAGGTCGAAAGATCACATTAAATAAAACAGGTTTGTTGTATTCCTTTTTGTCTCCTTGCTCTTTTTTACGTGCACCATGTCTTTATTTCCGTCCGGGCTTACTATATTTTTACTAGAGAGGCAGGATGTCGAGGTGATACACCCACATTTGCGTGGAGAGAGAGTGAAAAACTATACAAGAAATAACTCTTTCAGGGCATTCACCCTATTATGTGAACGCCAACCTATCCATCACAGGCACAATAGGCCAGCCAAGGCTGTTTCCTTAGCCGGCGTGCCCACGTTATCATCAAATGAGTAACATTTACTGGAAACATTTTCCCAAACACAGCCATGATCAAATAGATGTTAAGTGAGTTGAAATATCATACATGATAGGTCTATTCTCATTATGTGCATAACTCCCTCTCCCCCTCCCCCCGAAATTGTACAGAGTTTTTAATTTGAATCTTAAAGATGTCCTTGTATCAAACTTCAATTAATTTAAATAGATGCATTCACTTTTTTAAAATTGGCCAGTGAAGGACAACTCCAAATAGCTTCTATAAGCATCTAATTAAACAAGGCAAGGAACACTAACTAGCTTCTAGGGGCATCCAAATTTCAAAAAAATTATTTGTAAGAACCGCTTAGGGAATCTAATTGATTAAATAATAATCTGGTGAACACATCTTAAAAAAGCTTTTAGAGGCATTCATCTTTCAAAAATTTTCTCGGGAGATGACTACTGCAAATAGCCTCTAGGGGTATCCACATCTAAAAAAAAATATGGGCGAGAGCTATATTCCAAATAGATTTTAAAAGATTATCTTTGGAAAGATTCTCCAAACGAGGATTATTATAATTAGCTCTAGGAACATCAAATTTTCTAACATTAACTGACAGGGAGGAGGGTAGAAAGTCCCGAAAAAACTTTTTTTTAACTGTCCACCCCTCCCCCCCCCTCCTTAGGGTTTAGTAGTCATTCTTAACATCATGTCATAATCGTGCGATTTTGAACACCCCCACGCCCCCAAATTAAATTATCCTTGCACACATGCCTTCCTGGCGCTACACATTTAAACTCGACAAGGGATAAGGAGGGTATAAATTAGTCCCTGCACACCCATGAAAAACCATACTGAATACAGCTGGCCGATATTCGAACCCACGGTCAACTGTAAGCCAGGCTAGACAAGGTTGACATTTAGCAGGTAGTCATTAGTTAATGTCGGCCGGGGTCAGTTGTAATTATTGTATCTGACTCTGTTTTACCCTCGTGACAACTTGTTTGGAACGTTTAGGAGAAAGACGGAAAAATATAACCGAAAAGCCAAACACACAACATATGAATATGGCTGGCGAGACATGTTTGTAGGTGGTCTGAAGGAGATTTGAACCTTGGACTCACTCCAACTGTCCGATCAGTTTTTCTGGTTGTGAGTGAAAGCTGAAACGATGGTTGGTGGAACTTTTCCAGACAGCTTTTCAAATCAACATAAATACTTTCCAGCTGCTGTGATCCTTTGGTTGAGAGTTTGATGGTGGGGGAACAGATCACAATGTGGTATTTGTCGAGCACACTATCTCTGTTTGGTCGAAAGCACTAAGGCACCTCTTTAAATGTTGATTGTTCTCAGCATATTACAAGCTTTCATAGTTAAATAATGATTAATGCTTGATATAGATAATTATTATTATTACTACCCGTTCGGGTTATACGCACTTACGCTAATTTGTAATGGTAGGGTGATTGTGAGATGAAATGAAGGACCTACAGTTTAACGTGGAATCCGAACTACGGTGGAGGCCTGGCATTCCCCACATTCACAAGATGTCTTGTCAAAGGTGAAGGAAGGGTTTGGAAATCAGATAAATCTGTGCCGGGACCTAGGATTGAACCCCGGCCGCCAGCACAGGAAATAGATAATGTTTTATTAAATATAAGGTAATTTCTTAAACAAAGATTTGTTTAGTATTGCCCAATTACTTTAAACTAATTCTTCTTATTATTTAAAAACATGTGTTTTGTGTACTACTAAGATACTGTTGACTAGCTTCGGTATTTAGGATTGTGTTTTGTGTACTATATAAATACTGTAGTCGAATTCTGGTCTTTAGGATTGTGTTTTGTGTAATTATAAGATACTATTACGATACTAATTCTCCATAAAATCTGCGTGGAAGAACCATTTAAATTTCAAAAAAAAATTTAATCATTCCGTACGCACCAAATACAACTAATTCAATACGTTCATAAAGCGAGATACTAACGGACAACTTCCTTTACTCTTAGGAAATAATTTGAAATAACTCGTTAAGTAAAAAGTGTGTTTGTTTAGTTCTCATGTTGTGATGACTTGTTTCACCGCACAACACAATACTTAGAAAACATTTATATTATCAATAATCTAAAATATATGTTTATCTACTGAAAAATTAAATATATAGATAACCAGCTGTTTTAAGTTTGTGTTGCAAAGTATCCTGGGCCGACATACATCTCTGCCAGCGTGTGGATTACTACAACACCCGAGCAGATTATTTTTGGCAAACGTGTCACTCAAACTTTATCCGTCACTAGAACTCTATATTTTTTATATTTCTGTATAAATCCCAGGGTTCCGCTTAATCGATAGCTCTTTTTTTTTTTTTTGTGAACCGCATCTTACTACCCGTGACACTTAATTGATTACCATTTTGGAAGGTGATGGTGAATATTACAATATAAGTTATATCCATTTTGGCATAACTGTCCGTTTACCTTGTATTGTTTTTAAATTACTTTTTTTTTTCCAATGAAGGTAGATTCAGTCAGGGAACGTGAGGAACAATCCGTGTTTTTTCGGTTTTTATGGAAAAACATTTCTCTGGCTAACATTATACAAAATATTGAGTCTATACAAACATAGGGCGGAATGCAAGAACGTATAGTGAATGCTTAGTGGACGGATAGTGTGGTCCCGAGCACACTATCATTACACCTTTAAACCAATGACTAAGCAAGCAAGCTCACGCTAGTGTCGACAAAGCATCCACTTAGTCAAGTTATTGTGTACGGCCCATATAGTTTAATTTTCCTAGCATGTTTATATCAGCAGTTCCTGAGTATCCTTCATGAACATAGGGGATTTAAATGAGAAACTTATTAAATAAAGAGAAAAAGTTGCCATTCAATTCCAGGACACCCTTGACAGATATTCAATAAATTTTTATGTCACCATATGAATAAAATTAAATTCTATATTTGTACTGGAGCAAAATTTTATTTATTTTGGCCAGCAAAACAATTTTTTGCCATATAAACTTTAAAAACACTGGATTTTCCTCGCATCGCCTTCCATTCCACCTTAAATATCTGTTGTAACAAATGGAGCATCCAGCGAATTCGTTTATTTATAGGCTATAATACAATGATAAGGTTAGGTGTTTTTATTTTGACCATCATAAATGAGTTATAGTCGTTAATGTTAAACGTCATTGGTGAATGTCGATATTGAATCCTCTTAAAGTCACCTATTTTATTGAGTTTTAGTATAAGGCAGAAATAAATGGAGTTATTTTTTGTAATGAGACTATAGCCTAGTTTGTTTATTTTATATTCATAATAACCCTATTTTAAAGAGGTGTTGTATTGCAAATAAAATATTTCCTAAACTTAGCTAATTTCTGTGTTTTTTTTCTGCTGGTAAAGTGTTAAGGCTCAATGTGGTATCTATATATTATTTGTTGGCAGGGTAACAGTAAAACCCCACCAACGAACTCCCATATGCATGAAGACATTCCCTCCCAAACATATATAGTAAATCCTGTTGGCACCTCTCGGGTTAGAAACAAGGCCCCCTAGATGAGAGTACGAAGATAACCTCACTAAACGACCTATAATACTCACAGATTAAAGATATCGCTTCAGAGAGTGATTTTCCTGCTCCACGTGGCCACACGTGGCCTGTTCAGCGTAGGGATTGTTTTCTGAAAGGCCTATTTCCCTACCATAAATATATTATATATAGGATATTGGTAGGAAAAAAGACCTTTCAAAGAGTAATTCCTACTGTGAATGGGGTATAGATGACCTGCAGCGGTACGGAAACGTTGTCTCACCCCATTCCTACGATGTCAAGATGAGAGGTAATGGCTTGCCTCGCGATTGAGAATACCTATCCACACACATATATCACCAATAAGGGCCCTGTCATCGGTCCCAACACAATCCTGTCAAGCGGAGCCGACCCCGTCAAAGGCAAAGACAGCTAGATCGTGGAGTGTGATCGTACTCCCTTAGCGCCTGAACTGATAAACTAGCTTAAATACTAATATATATATATATAAATAATTATTTTACAGGTATACGACAAAAACTTATCTAAAGTTATATGCTTACGGTATATTTGTGATTATAAAACTAAAGTAATTCTATAAGTCTAGTATGCACAGCCAAAAGCTTGGTACACCTATGCCTAATAGTGAGTAAATGTATGTGTGTGTGTATATAAATATATTATATTATTTTCCAATTGCATTTTAAAGAGGTGTCTTGGAGGATATAATTGATTATATGAGGCAATGAAAGCTTAAGAAATCTGGAAAATCTTTATATTTCTAAAATAACGATATAGATGTGCTGAAATTACTCGTCATCGGTGGTTGTTGACACGAGCTTAAACAAAGGCAGCTTAGTATTGCCAATCAGCTCTTTGAATACATTGAAAATATCGAGATATTTGTGTTCTTCCTTTCAATGAAACAATGCTCAATAATTCCTTTTTAGCAGAAAGTTCTTCAAAAACCATTTTAATAAAAATTCAAGTTGGTCAATATCAACGACACCCGTTCATTCAAAGAGCAAGGAATATGAAACACATTGATGAATATATTTTAAAAGTTGATCATTTATATCTTGGCTAATCTTTTCGATAACTCTAATTACTGTATTCCGAGATATTTGCAGATCTAGAAGGAATATTTTTATCTCGGCCTTATTCATGACATTTTCAAATAGTATATCAGCTCTTTACATGATAATATCCTTGATAAACTCACCTTCGGAAACTGATTTACATTTTGTTGCTATTTATAACTCACTTGAAAGGACACGATGATCGCAACCTTAGGTTGCTGGTTTGGTTTTTGAGAACATGTTTCGCTGCGCAGTGAGTCCAGGCTTCAGTTCCTGTAAACATGTTTTCTTATTTAACTGTTTTGAGTGGGAAATTAGACTGATATTTACCATGTAATGTGATGCTCCAAATCCCCATTCTTTGTTATCGCCATGGAAGTATTGCATATCAAGCAGCTACACTTTTCTTTAACCATAGCTAAAAAGTAGTTCCGTTCACATTTTTGGTGAAAGGAATAATATGTTTTTGGTATATTTGGAGCACTCGTGATACTTAAAAAAAATTTAGCAAAACAGTTAAAAATTAAAACAACGGCTAAAGAATATTTCTTCCCTCACGATGATGCGAAAGTTACTGGTATGAAAAAGTAAATTACATCAAAATTGAAAAATAATTTATTTAAAATAAGATTAAGGCCATTGGTGATATTTAAATTTCACTGTTGAAACGAAAATAATGTAGGAAACCGTACTTAATTGTGATTTCTGATTCGAACATACTCTTGAATCCCATTTAATCAAATAAAGATGGATGCTTCATATCGTAGTAGTGTGATATAAATAGAGTGTCTGTATAACATCCTCCCAACACACAGTGGTTGTCAGTGTGGGGGTGAGCCATCTTGTCAAGGTTTGACCGATAGATTGAAGCTGGACCTACACAGCTGTCTGTTGCCAAAATGTCACCTACATCTTGTTAGTTCCTTTTGACAAGTGAACACTGAAAAGCTCCCACGTACGTCTGACTCAGGCGTGCTGCCATTGATTTAACTGTTATAACTAACTAGTTGGGCGTTATGGCCAATAGAAAGCGCTCTTCAGAATGTACTGGAAAAATAAGAGACAACCTATAAGTAGAAAGTTACACAAGACAAGCGAGACAGAATGAAGAAGCAAATAGAGAAAGAAAGACGTTTCTGATATAATTATTGAATTGTTTGGGATATTAGCAAGCTGTAATAATACAATAGTTTGTTTAAAGGAGAGGGGATAAAGAATGCGGATTATGTTTGTGAACTTGTTCCATTCTGAATGACTGAAGATACCGATATGTTCGATCTAATGTAAGTTTACTTAAATTTGTAACACTGTAGTTCATCACCCAAAATATAGTCCTATTTTAAACCCTACTGGTGCCAAAATATTGTCCTATTTAAAGAAATATATGAAGCTGTAGGTGTTGTTGTGGGGATAAGGTTATGTTACAAGCTTTTTGTTTGTGCATTGTGTGCTACTACTCGTTCGGGATATTCTAATATTTACATTAATCAGGTAGGGATAAGAAAGGTATCATTTATTGGAGGAATTGTCGCAAGCCATTTAAGAATACCAAATGCAATACACTAGATCGGTATTTGAACACCGTCTTCTTAAACACTGGCAAACTAGGGTAGATTATCTTGTCGTTTATCCCACGCGCCCACCGATGTGGGTAGTTTGATAAATAAATACTTATAATAATAGAACAAGATGATTAATATTGAGGGGTAATTGAAGTAAATAATAAAATGGATATTTAGAATGTATTTGAGAACTTGGTATCCTAAGCCATTAATCGGTATTACATGCTTGATCTGCCAACAATTTCCAATCCCACTCTCGGTCGTGTTTTCGTGCACCATTAGCCTGACTTATCCGTGGCTTCATCCCCCTGTTCACCACCGAGGCGGCCTATCAACCGGACTGCGGGACACAACACCCGGTAATCGCTAGGTGTACAAACACTGCCACCAAAGATTAATATGTTGAAAGGCTGCGATCTACCTCTCCCTTGCAGTTTATAGATAAACTAGGGCTTACGAGGCGTTAAATGAACGTACTTTCAATTTAGCTATGGTAAGTTCTTGTGAATGAAGTGTAGAAGCTGACTGACTACAGGTATGCGTGATCCTCGTCTGATCACAATCGCAGAGAAGGAGCTCTTCCTGTAAATACAGTCGTTGACGTGTTTCTTGTGAGATGATCTAATAGAAGACTGTGAGGCTCCTGATAACCCTCCATGAATTTGTTTAGCTTTGCATACACGAGGTTTAGGGGTGAGAAAGATATTATATGTGTATCGCAAGGAGAGCTGTGCACCAGCCCTTGGTGCTGTACATTTTCAAATTCAATTTAAGTATCTATCATGATGCACCTTGCCCCCAAGGGATCTACATCCCTCTCTTTTCTACTCCTTAAATACTATTTGACATCTAAGACAGGGTGGTTACGAAATAGAAACATTAAAATAATTTTATTTTACAGCTCAACAACATAAAGCTAGAACTAGTGTGGTCTTTAGTTGATAGATTAGAAACCTTGTCTCTATCATCTAAGGCATTAACTAACAGCCCTTTATATTTAATTGTGTAGTATTCTATAAAAACTCAGTTATTCATAAATAGTTTATTATGAGGTGTAAAGAAAGAAACTGCCCTTATCTGATTCATTGTGGGCCCAGTTGTTCGCCGAAAAACAAGAGCGGAACATAGACTTGGTCACGTGACAGGCTCTAAAACAATCACTAGATTTCTGTGCCATCTGATTAGCCCGCTAACCTCCATTGGAAATAGTTTCAGAATTTTCGTCTTCAAACCACACAATCTGATTGTAAGATCCAATGAACTTTCACAGCCAACTAAAACTCTTCATTGCGCATGCGCTGTGCAACTAGATACGGATCAACCCACCATTTAGAGTGTGCTGAAGCGATTTGAATCAACGTATTAAAAAAAAAACTTTAGCGCGTGCCATTCTGTTTTGATTTGCGTCCCAATGGCAAAATATATTATTTAAAAACTCCCATAGGTATAGATAGTAATTGAAAAAAAAAATCATACATCTACTAAAAAACGAATATAGGTTTATAATTGGTGGCTACTAGTTTCCGTTTCAAAGCCTCATTGAACAAAATAGATTTCTTTGATTGTGTGAATTGCTGCACCATTCAAGCAGATTATGCTCTCTACTTTAATTGAACTTGTCAATCAAACTTTACTCTCGCATACCTTAAGACATTTAAAAGATAGTTCCACTATTATAGCTCCTTTCAGAATATACTTGGCCAACCTAAAGCACGTACACAATGATCATGTAAATAGAGATATGCAGATTAATACTATAGAATTTAAAATTGATTAAATATGTTGGAGCCAAAAATATAGTTCTCATATTTGTTTTAGTCGTCATTTTAACGATGGTTGATATGCATATAATTTAATGGTTTTTTTCAATAATAATCTACCTTAATCATTATGGCTTAAATAACTCACTATCTTAAGCATATTATTATGGCAATTAAGTTAAACAAAACATTAATTCACGGGTCTTTTTGTCGATTAAACCGTGTTAAATTCACTTATGAACAGATTCGCACACAATTAATCAAATCATGGAATAGTTTCATACTGCTTTAATTTTTTATCTTCATATTTAAGTGTTGAAAAAATTAATTAATTAACTAAACAGCAATACATCAAACTTTAGTAAGAGTGTCTAATTACATATCCATATTATAAATAAGATGACCACTAATCAGTTTCTTAAGGCTCAATACGCAAGAAATGACACATCTCTATAACCTCCAACACGTGTTCCAAATTTCTTAGCACATGGGGTAGCACTTGAATATCTTTGACCAGGGCTTAATACGTAGGAGATAGAATATCTCTATAACCTCCAACACGTGATCCATATCTCTCACTGTTGTAGTGAGAGTTGTTGTTCTTTGTATCAGTTAGTTGGGTCTACCAACCGAATTAAAATGTCGAAACGGGTTTTGAAATATGGCCTTTAATATAGAAACTCTTTATTTAATAATAAAACGTGGTTATTAGTTAGTAACTTTTTCAGCACTGCGTCTTAGTACCCATCCGGGCTGTACGCTGTTTATAGCTTACTTGTTTGATTTATGGGAAAGCCTTAGACTCATTCCGGTAAGAATGTTATTGGCATTAAATATATTATATTACAGATTTATCATTTATGCCACAGATTTTGTATACCAATTGTCAAAACAGTTGTTATATTACACCAGGGAATTGGGTTTTTACAATTCTTAGAATAATTTTTCCTTTAATTGTTTTCCACTGGATAATGTTATTATATTGCTCAAAGCATTCACAATTTAAGATTGAGGTATAAGTGTAAATAGATGATAGCATGTTTCTGTTTACATTGCATGTACTCGTCTCTGTTTAATAATATATGCACATTGGGTCGAGGGCTCCAAAAATACAGTAGTCAACAATGATCAGAAATTTCTAACTTCCGGGTAACAACAGTTCAATTTATTTATTCATGCTTTAAGAAAGTTTTTTTTAGCCAACTAGTAGATTTATGGATACAAAAAAACACACCGTACTTAATTCAATCTAATATTTTCTATAACAATTTGAACTTTGAAACAAAAAGGGCTCTGATAATATCCTACATGCACAATAATCTTAAATTTATCAACCCTACTATTTATTTAGAGAAATTGTCCTAAATTAAATTCATCTTAGTAGATTACCTTTCAACCCATTGTTCATAGTGAATATGTTGTGAGCTTATGCTCTTAGCGCCTAGTTTGTTGTGAAAGCTGCGATCAGAAAAAGTAAGACATTAAATTTGATACTACTTCATTTTTTGATCTTTCCTTATTGATTCAAAAACTATATTGTTTTGTTTGAGACGTGAAGTTTTGTTTTAAATTGATCAATTTATGTGTTTGTTCGGAGCGTGTATCTAATTGTTCTGTAGACAATGTATTAAGCTTTGTTCTAAACATTTAAAAATGACATAACTGGTATGCATTAACATAAATTTTACATTTAACAGCAGATATTTTTGTTTCGTATTTTAGCTGGCGGCAGGAAGAAAGAACTGGCAGGCTATCAAATGTTTGTACATTTTGAGCATTATTTGTGAGTTATCTGTTATAAAAGTTATAAACTATGTTCAGTGGATTTTTCTTCACTTCTTCAACCTCGTCCTATTATTAGAACGGGTTTAATTCCGTATTGTCCTTTATTCATACATAACAAATTTGCCAACATTTAATAATTTGTTGCTTTTTTTCAAATTTGTACCATTTGATAATATAACACTGTTTTTAAATCACATTAAATAGTGCAGTCAATACTAAAATTAAAACAAAAAAATAGTTGAGTATATTGTTTATTAAACTAAAAAAAATCGCAGCACATCTCATAATTATTTTCTTCGCCAAAGTGTGTTAAATTATATTTTAGTTTGTACCCTTCATCTATCCTAAAAGGTAGAGAGCTTACCTTATTTGGTTCTACTATGGTGCATCTCATAATATGGTGGCATAGTGTAATCCATTGAGGTAAAATTTTTACCTTCAAAAGTAAACTGATTGCAAATGCCCTGATGTATTCGCCGTTAATGAGGTTTTTGTCTTAGATTTGAAATTCTACAGTTATTCATATTATTTAGAAACACCGGTTTTTCCACGAGAGAAAATATTTTTGAGTAATAAGAAAATTGTGAAGTTTTTGAAGTCACCCGGTGGTATCTGCCTAATCTCTACAGAGCCAGCGCGGCCGGGAAGCTTGAACAAAAGAAGCCGGGGGTTGCAGATTAAATGCGCCATCGAGTTTCAGTGATGGCAAGTGACAGCTTTTAATATCCCCAACCATCATTGCTCTCCCCCTCTTCCCCTACTCTTACTTGTATTATACTTTCCACTCTCTTCCCCCTTCAATAATACTCCATAGCTTCACTCCGTAAACGCGATGGTTACATTGCTAATAGACGAAATAAGTAATTTATTTACAGACTACTCCAAATACTTCATCTTGTAATGGGAGTCATTATTTTGTATTGGCCCTTTTATATCACGACGGATATACATTAGTGAATCGTTGCAATAAATAAAATAATGGCTTATAAAAAAGTTAGATTATTATTATTATTATTATTTTTATGTGATTATTTAGTAATTTTAAAAAGCCTTTCTGTAATCTATGTAAGTTTAACGGGATTGATAGTAACTGATACGAGGGACATCAACTAGGAATGATTAAAACACCGGGATACTAAGGACACATTACATTCGCTATACCAACAAAATTACAGAGGACTCTCCCTATTTTAAACCACAATATAAGGTATTATTACGATTGATAGTAATCCAAATAGATCAGTATATATTAGAGCAACTCTTAAGAGGTACAGGCTGGCTTCAGGAAAAAGAAGACCCACAGTGAATCATATATTTACATTACGTCAAATCCTAGGGATAGATTTGGAATGGTAATTTTAAAAAAATGCATTGTTTGTTTAGAAATTTTCACAAAGCTTTTAACTCAGCTATAAGAAAACAGATTTGGAACATTATGACCTAATATGGAGTACTAAATAAGCCTATACTATACGAATTACCAAATTATGTATCACCTGCAAAGTCAGGGAAGGACGGAAGTACTTGGATACATTTGAAGTAAAAGCTGGAGTTTTAAGGATGTATTATTTCGCCAAGACTCTTTAATCTTGTACTTGATAAAAGATAAATAAAACAACAAAAATAAACACTGGTTATAAGTTGAAAAGAAAGTCAATGTACAGGAGGTTTCAGTGGCAGGTCCTACTTTTTAAACAGGTCAATCGCTCGACTTAATAACTAAATAGTAACGTAAATACGTTCAAAGGAAGGTTTAATAATGGAAGACTGACTCATAATCACACCATGGGCTTAAAGTGTCACCCGTCGTCTTCATGTTTGCACACGTTTCAACATGTTTTTGATACAAGCCTAAAGCTTGTCTCAAGTATCTTAAACCATCGTCCAAATCCAAATTGGGGTGAGCACTGGGTGCAGTGATGAAATGGTAAAAGATGGATTCATAGTGCTTGTGCTTCAAATGATCCTTTCTCTATTTGCTTAGATTGGGATTTAAACATAAACCTAGATTTAAGCGATGACTAACAAATTTATCACAGAACAAACTTGTTACAGGTCCATATATTCTTTATTTTCAATTAGACATACTCACAAGCTAGTCTAAGTCAATAATGTTTTCATTTGTTTGATTTTACAAGTCAACAATTTCTTTTAATGATTACATTTTGTTGAATACTAGGCTACAACTCTAAATATGTATGATGAATTAAAAAGCAAAGATACTATTGTTGTTAATTACGGTTGTAGCTGCATCTAGATATTATATTCTTTAAATATGTAGACAACCATTTTAATTTTATTTAGCATATTGGTATGTCTTAATTTCTATACACTATACATACCTGTATTTATCATATGTTTTGATTGCCTTGTAGAGGTAAGATTTTTGTTTTGATATTATGTTGTAAAATAAATATAAGACTGTCCAAACCTCTTGATTTTTGTTTCTAATTAATAATACATAACATGTGCTAACTCGCTACTTGCCTTTAACAATACATTTATTAGCCTCTTACCGGGGCACGTTGTTATAGTTCGACTTTTGTTGCTTTAACATTATTTACGGGGAAAGTGTGTTAATTATTATTCTTTAAAAGCATGGAAACTCTAGACAAAGGATGCGTGTGTGTAAAAACACTGCTATCAATCTTGTATCCTTAAATTTTTTCAGACTTAAAATTTTCAAAACAAAATTGCAACAAATAGCTCCGGTTCCCCTACTGTAAACTGTTAAAGTTCAATGTAACTTTAATTGTTTTAACTCTTTAACAACCAATCATTTTTGCCATTTTTATTTTTATTTTTTAATCATCACCAATAATTGAGAGTACAAATATTGTAAATAGAGAAATTTAGCTTTAGCTCCACAAAATCATAATCTGTATTTTAATATGTTGTTTTTTAAATCTACTTTTCACGTTTTGTAAAACAATTTAAAGCAATAGATTATTTATATATGTATATATATATATATATATATATATATATATGTGTGTGTGTGTGTGTGTGTGTTACAGGAAAATTATATTCTCCAGTAAGAGTCGACTTGGCCTAGGTAAAGTAAACTCTTACTGGTCTTTTTAGTAAAAGTTGATTAAAAGCGAAAAGTGATTAATTTAGTTCAACATTTACTAGTCAGACTTGACTGTACCTAGGGAAAGTATACTCTTACTACCTTGAGCTAGTAAAATGTTGACTAACCTAACCTAACCTAACCTAACCTAAAAACACACTGAAACTAATTAATCAAACACACACTGAATCCTTGGTCACTGTTGACAACTACAACAAATGGACGAGTGATCAAAGAAAACAACAGTAAACAAATAGAGCTGGGATATTCAAAACAAAGATGTATGCACGAAGTTGCATGTGGAGAACAACATCTGGACGAGTGATCAAAGAAAACAACAGTAAATTATTATTATTATTATTATTATTATTATTATTATTATTATTATTATTATTATTATTATTAGCACCGCGTCTTACTACCCATTCGGATTATACGCACTTTACGCTAATGTGTAATGGTAGGGTGATTGTGAGATGAAATGAAGGACCTACAGTTTAACGTGGAATCCGAACCACGGTGGAGGCCTGGCATTCCCCANATTATTATTATTATTATTATTATTATTATTATTATTATTATTATTATTATTATTAGCACCGCGTCTTACTACCCATTCGGATTATACGCACTTTACGCTAATGTGTAATGGTAGGGTGATTGTGAGATGAAATGAAGGACCTACAGTTTAACGTGGAATCCGAACCACGGTGGAGGCCTGGCATTCCCCACATTCACAAGATTTCTTGTCAGAGGTGAAGGAAGGGTTTGGTAAAACAACAGTAAACAAATAGAGCTGGGATATTCAAAACAGTTGCATGTGGAGAGCAACAGCGCGGAATCAACTTTTACTAAACCACAGCAGGAATTGTTAACTCTTCCTAGGAAAAGTTGATCTGTTTATTCTCTGTTTATTTTTAATCAACTTTTACTGATACTTTTAGTAAGGGTCAACTTTACCTAACAATCTACTTTTCCTGTAACATATATATATATATATATATGATTTGATTGATATTTATTGATACATCTAATTTCAGCAGTTAAAACAGCTTTTAAAGAAAATAAAAAACCTAATAAAATTAAAATAAATATTTTTGAAATCAAAACACAATTAGAATTAGTTTTCTTGAGAAAAAAGTTTTTTTTAAATCCATTGCATGATTGCCCTTAAGTTGGGCATGTAGGCAAGCGAGAAAAAGCTAGTGGTTTTTGAAATTTTCATACAAATTTTTTGGGGCCAAAATAAATAAGATATTGCTTCAGTACAAAATAAGAGTTTGATTTTTTTCACATGATGATATTAACAGTGGTTGATTATCTGTCATGAGCATAGCGGCATTAGATGACAAACTTTTTAAATGAAGTGAAAATGTTGTCATGAAATTACGGCACATTCTTAAATGATATTATGGAACTGTTGAGGTCACCATGTGAATAAAAATAAACTTTATGTTTGTACTGAAGAAATACTTGATTTATTTCGACCAAAAAAAGTGTTGATATAAGAACTGAAAAAAAAAAACCTGACCCTTTCTCATGTGCCCATATCCCCACTTAACATCACTGGCAATCTATGATACCAAGAGGACTTGAATCATCAGTTCAAGAGTCTATTTGATACTTAAGCTTTGGGTTGGCTAACTCTTTATCCAACAAAACCTGACTTACCCTGTATATAATTCCGGTTGATAAATTAATGTGTTGCCTGTTTCAGTTTCTTGATGAATCAAGACAAGTCTCAATTTGGTTATTATCCTTGTTGATACATGATTTAGTTGGAAGTTTTCTTTTGTTGATTAATTAAGACCTAACTTGTCCATTATCCTTGTTGATGCTTGATTGTGATGGCTGCTTTTCTATTTTAACCAAACATCCTGGCTGATAAATGTGTGAAAAACCCGTTTATTTTTACTGGTATTCGTCTAGACGAGACTTTGGCTATCAGCCTAAATGATATCGGAATAAACTTGGAAATTGAAGTGTTTCTTCTCAAATGAGCCAGCGGTGTATTTATACGGACTGGTAATGTTCTTTGCTGCGCTCAGCAAATGTCAATCTTGTCACGTTCAGAAACTCTTGTCTTAGTAAAGCAAGTGTTTGTAAAGTCTCTATTACACCACTACATTTAAAAAAAAAGTATTCTTCCATTTCATTGAAATAATACGCTTCCTCATTTTGTAGTTTGCTTTAATTATTTAATATTCATATTTTATTTGATGTTGTGATAAACAAATATGTTGTTGAATGTCTGTATTCTATGTTGGTGTATTTTTTACAAAAACCAAACAAACGTGATGATACCAATAATTTCTAGGATTTCATCTACAACAACAAAAAAATACTATTTTTGCTTATGAATATTAAAAGAAAGTCTTATTTATCTATCCCATTTGTCCAAATTGTTAGTAAGTGAATAAGCTGACACATTATTTTCGTGTTTTTTAAATTTGTTTTAGCGACGCGGTTGGATTTATTTCAATTATAAATTCAGTTATTAATTATTTACGCTGTAATTTTCAAAGTGGTCATTATATCCTAGCAAGAGAACGGCTTATGCAATGATGAAGCTAACGCTGTTAACCAGAGATATTCCCCGTTTACCCTGAAAGGTAGTAATCTTTCCTTGACAGGTTACACAATGGCACAGTTAAGATAGGGCCATAATGTAGTACGTCAAGGTAGAACAGTTATCGTTCAGGACTAACGGAGTGCACATTATTTGTGTGTCAAAACATACATGAATACACAGTGTTGCATAATTTTTACCACTTTACATGTATTCATATGTTTTAAACTGTTATGATCTTTTATTATTTCAAAATTGATATACTTGCACATATCAGGTCAACCACTACAAACAATAAATAGTAGATTTGACTGTACATTATCCTAAGCCTAAATAGGCAATAGGGTAATCTGACAAATAATAAGTTATCTTTGTGTCAAGTCTAGGTCAATCCTTATTTTAGGATCCGGTCCTGTGATGTAGTGGTCAGTGCAACCGACTACGAGCCTAGTGGTCCCAGGATTGATTCTCGGCTGATACCTTGGGTATTTTTCCCTTGAGGGGAATGATCACAAGGGTTTAGTTAGTTAGGTTTAAGTTAGATTAAGATTTATACCAGCTGTACAGCTTCATAATAATTATCATCACATCACGTGCGACGTGTAGACAACCTCTTATGGTGTACCCTGGAAAACGCTCTGTGCTACTAGATTAGCTAATAGTCTACACATAAGGTTAACGAACCTGGATGTCTTGTTCCTCCCGGTCAGATGTGTCATACGACTATAAAAAAAATCCTAGGGACAATTATTGGAAAATTCGAAATTAATTCAAGACCAAATATAAGTTGTTCAGGCATAAATAATACGTTATGTAAGTCCAATTATAAGACGATCATAAATATAATTACTCGTATATACATCTTCTACATTTAGCTTAAACAAGAACCCAAAGTAGTTATCATAAGTCCATTTATTTAGATTTATTTACAATCCGGATATCTTTTAATTGATTTATTTCTTAATAATATGGACACTTTTGACACTTTTAACTTAAGTTAGTAAAAAGTATTCCGATCGCGTATTGTGGAGACTTTTCCCTCTTCCCAGGAATAGTTATTTATCTTTGAGTCCGAACACTTTGTAATTACATTTCTTCCATACCACATGAATAAATTGTTTTTTTTTTTTTTACTTTCTCGTAACCTCTCTGGTAAAGAAAGTATTGTGATCGGAAAAAAATGTATTTGATATTTTTATGGATATCGACGTTACATGACCTCTAAGCCCAAAAAATATTTTTTGCAATGATATCTTTCTGTCTGTTACTTGTATTAGAGTAGAACTATTTTATAAGGCTAAAAATTGATATCTAATGGTTTCATAAATTCGTATTGAGGAAATTTTGGAATTATATAGCTAATCCTAAAATGAAGGGTAGGTAGTTTACTGAAGGGCGAAAAGAGAAAAATTCGATTTACGCAAATTCTGCTCTAAACTATTTTGATTAGACACACTTTAACACTAAAAACAAATGGCGTATATAGTTTTCACATTAAAATGACTTTGAAGGTAGCATGGGCAGAAATTTCCAATTTTGATGATATTCCCGCAACTATTTGAAATACAAAATAACCTGTAGTTGCAAAGATGTAGGACTCTTAAAAATGAACCACCTTTTCTTAAAAGAATATTTTATAAAAATAAATACATTAACAGTAACTTAAAATTTTTTAAATAGAGTTTTGGGAAATAGGTAGTTGAAAATGCACAACACAAATAATATGTTTATGTACCAGTGTGTGTTATTTAATGAACGTATGCTCTTTGGTGAAACGTGTTCTTTTTCCCCCTCCATTTTGTTAATATAACGTGTATTAGTTAATTTCACGTATCTTACGAGCTACAAGTTTTATTTAAATAAAGAAGCAATAAAGTATGTGCTGTGCACGTACCACTTATTTACATTTATGTCTGTAATGTCTGAGGACTAGTAGATCACGCCAGTCGACTCACGGATAAAAGGCGTAGGTCTCATATTGTTGGTTTTGTAGGTGACATGGAAGCTGGGAGTCTTAATATGTGTTGTATGCTAAGATGTGTTTTCATTAAATAGTTTCCCCCTCTATCCCCACGCAAATGTGGGTGTATTTTATCCTAAGTTCTACTTTCCTTATCCTTAACCCATTATTGTAAACATATGTCTAGTCTGGGTGGGAGGAAAGACATGACGCACATCCACCAAAGTGGTATTTAGCCATCTCCAGGAGATTACATTTTGTCAAGCAAGCGGCGTTAAATCATCATCATTATTATTATTATTATTATTATTATTATTAGCACCGCGTCTTACTACCCGTTCGGGTTATACGCTCTTACGCTAATGTGTAATGGT
>CABFVZ010004879.1:0-40563 GCA_902151445.1 Timema monikensis | reverse complement strand
AGGGATAGGAGTAAACCTATGTATAAGGGATAGGAGTAAAGCAGAAGGCTGGTCGGGACCAACCTTTGGAATTACTCAAGCACGCGCCAGCGCGCTTGAGAATTACTCAAGAGCGCGCATGCGCGCTCGTCCTAGCAATCAAATCAACCGTCCTCCGCCTTTACTCCTACTCGTTCTTGTATACGGGCCTTAGTTTTAGATAAACAAAAGACTACAGGCCCATGCCAACAGAAAAACAAATTGGTCATAGCAAATGCAAAGACACAAAATACACAACAGGGAGAAATAAATTTAAACAACAAATGTAGAAATGTGAGTAATGAAGGAGCAGGATTAAAGCAGAATTTAAACCTGTGAAATGAAAGGGTGAGAGGGATTGTAAAGGAAGAACCAGTGCAGAATGGGATGGAAAAGTCATGAATGTGATTATTATTATTATTATTAGCACCGCGTCTTACTACCGTTCGGGTTATACGCACTTTCGCTAATGTGTAATGGTAGGGTGATTGTGAGATGAAATGAAGGACCTACAGTTTAACGTGGAATCCGAACCACGGTGGCGGCCTGGCATTCCCCACATTCACAAGGAATGTGAAGAGAATGTAGCAGAAGAGTATACCAAAATACAGGTAGCTGAAGGAAGCGGTGCGGAGGAATGTAAATGAGAGAGGAGAGTACTGGGTCATGGTGAAGGAGAAGTGGTGGGGAAAAAGGAGACGTTGGAGAGGGTTAGGTTCGAAACAAACTTGGACAGTGGCTGGAAACTGTTCATGATAGTCCTGAGAGGAGTGAGTTAGAAAATATCCATTTTGGATGTGATTCTTAGGTACAAAGTAAACTGGATTGGTCAAATCCTTGGGAGGAACTGTCTTCTGCACGACACCATAGAAGGCAAGGTTGAGGGAAAGAGGATTTTAGCAAGGAGGCGGCAAAGGACCGGATTCATTGATGGTCTAAGGCCACTGACAAAGGGAATGTACCTGTCATAAGACTGACCACCCAATAATAATAATAATAATAATAATAATAATTAAATTCAACAAAAGTTTGACCTGGAAAGGTTTAAGAAAGTTGAAATAAATAATTTAAGACTGATTTTCACAACATTTATTAAAACAAGATTATGTATAGTAACTACAAGATTCTACATACATATAAGTTTTGTATATATAAATGTATAACCACTAAAGCTTAAAAATACTTTATGCTGACACAGTTTCAACCATAGTTTTTTTAATAATTTCACCAAAGTTTTCATTACAATCCTCTGTTCCAGTATTAGTACTCCCTTCATCAGAAAAACGTTGACTTTTCTCCATTCCAACACTTAATGCAGTATCACCACATCTAATTGTTAATCCACTACTCTGCGCTAGTTGCTCAGATGTCCCACTGCTACTGAATGTAGCAGATGGACCTGGCATTGTTGAGGTGGAGTCTTCAAAACCAGAACTTGCAGTTTCTGTTGCCACATAAGAGTAGCGACCTTGAAGAAGCTCTGAAAATGGTTCAAGCTTATCACTCATTGGGCACACAGTATGAAGGTTTGTGTAGCAGCTATCTCCTATGGATGATGTTGAGGAATCTTTACCAATGCTATTTTGGTCGACACGTTCCTGTTGAGTGAATCCTTCAACAAGTGATGGAAAGAGTGGGTATGAGCTACTGTTTGTCCCTTGAGGAACTTGCTGCTGATGAAGAAATTCTGAACCACCAATATTGGGCCCTACAAGAGAATCTTTATATTCAGTGGTAACCATTCCATTAGAGTTTGCTTTCGAAGCAAATTCTGCACCATACATAGAGCTATAATGGCCGAATACCCCACTTGAATGTGTTGTTGAAAAGTTGGAGAGTCCTGATGAATACTGCTGTTGGTACTTTGCGTTATCACTGAAAGCCATTTCAAGTGGGTTAGAATCAGAAGAAACTGGTGGATGGGGATACCTAACAAGGCTATCAGAAAACACAGTTGTAGGTGTAAACCCTCTCGGAGAGACAGTTGGCTGTTGACTTACAAGGTAGCTAGTATTAGTAACAAACTCAGGATGTTGAAGTGATGAACGATTTTTTCTAAGGGCATAGTGATGAATACCAAATCGATTACTATCAACATTCCTATTACCCTCTACTTGCTCTGTAACAAGGTCGTTACTGTTCTCTTCAGAATAACATTCATCTCTCAAAGCATAAAGATCTAATGAGTCTTCTCTAGCTGGCAGATTGCCAACCATTCCCGGGAATACTGAGATGGAACCAGACAAATCTGCTGAAGTGCTCATTCCAGAACTTTCTCCTGTAGCACCATAGTGAAAGTTAGGAAAACTGCTAGATTGAACACAAGAGTCAACACCTGAGCCTTGACCCAGGTTTCCCAAAAAGCTACCACTGAACTTTGAACTCATAATACTAGTGGGAGATGTGAGATTATCTCCATTTTTTGTTGTATCCTGGTATGTGGAGGTTAACACGGGTGGAGGAATCAAGCTATCTTCATCGCCCCAGTGGACATGCCTTGTACCATGTGTTTGTTTATGGTTCACTTCATCTCCTTCATCGACTTTATGTTTCTTTTCTAGTTCAAGCCTCATCAATGTGTGGATGAAATGAGTGCGGACACGCACTGGGTTGAATTCGATTCGTCCACTGGAGTTAGCACACCCATCTCTGGTGCAACCACAAGGGAAATTCAGTCGATCCACCTGAATTAAACAAACAAGAAATTAGTTTATATGAACAATGTTTATAAAATAAAAAGTGAACACATTTGTTTAGTTTTATGCAATGTGTACAAACAATACTTTTTTCACTGCGACTCCTTTAGAAAAAATGCAAATTTGGGACCTAACTCCCCAAGTTAATGTCTTTTTAAGAAACTATCAAATTTGGATTGTGTTTAGACTTATAAATAATACTCATATCTAGATTTCTTGTAAAAGTTTATTTATAGTTCAACGCAAAATTTCCATATCACCCAATTTATTTATTTTATAGATGCATGCGAGTAGTCAGGATTTCAGATAGCTTCGAATATTCATTTTGAAACTTTGAAAGCAAAGCCCAAATAGTTGTGTACTTTAAAGTATAAGTACCAATAATTCATGTTTTTCCCCCAACATAAGCAAGGCCGATAGTGTGGCTTGTTTGTGAAGGGGTGAAACCCAATATTTTTTATTATTAGATGGTCAAAAGGAGCACGAAGATTCCTCTGTTGTCAGCAACCAGAGCGCAATAACAAAAAGCTGAAAATAAAGCGAGTGAGGATGGAAAGAAATAGATAAATTAGTTCCACATGGCTGGAAATGATATATTTTCCTTAAATCAAAAAAGTTTGTATCTTTGGGTGTAAAATATATTACAGTTTGGGCAGAGGGTGGAGTATAATGCTGGGACTATCTTAACCCCAATTCAATTTTCAAAGGAAGGGCTGAAATCTGGAAAAAGGGCTATATATATTTTTATGTATACATACATTAGGTCATGTGATTTACAGCTGTCACTTTTGATATTTATCATCAATACCTATAAAATTAAACTAATAATATAATAAAATGTTATCAATGCTGGATGAAAAATATGTGTATTTTTCAAAAGGCTATGCCTTTGAAAATTGGACTGTAGCATTAAAAAAACTTGACACTCTAAATGTGTGGATTTATCTGGCAATTTAAAGAAATTCGACACTCTAGTGGAGGGTCAAGGTTAGGGGTCTGCGATATTCAGTTTTTTCATTCGAGTCGAGTATTTCAAAAAGCTTCTAAGTTTGAGTATAGGCCTATTTATAATTTTATAATGTTAAAAAGTATATTAAAACACATGTTCTTAAAATATGAATGACACTCATTTTTATAAATAGTAAATACTATTGAAAAAAAAGGTAAATAATTGAAATATTGATTTTTAAATTAGAAATAACACTTAAAAAACACAAGTTAAAAATAAGACCAACATTCAAATAAAAATATAATAAAAATAATTAAAATAGTTTCAACATTCATGTCTCTAAGGACATTAAAATTACAATAACAATTATAAAACAAAGTTAATAAAATGAATAATTGCATGATGGCTTGGAAATGTATAATAAGACAGTGTAGAAACACACTACAGTAATATAAATTGATAGTGAAGGAAGCCAACCTGAAAGGATAGTTAGGTTAGGCCTAGATAGAAACAAACAAACTCCTCTCTTCATGTCTTCTTAAACTATCACACTTTCCACTTCTTTAAAACTTCCACAGTTGCACATTAATTTAAATTTTCGGTAATATTACTTTTTCATTAATGTCTTTACATGTGAAAAATAAATATTTCCAAAAATTTAAAACAATGTGCAGCTGTGGAAGTTTGAAAAGGTTGGAAGTGTAAGTGTAAGAAGAAATATAGAAGTTGTTTGTTCCTGTCTAGGGCTAACCTAACTATCCTTTCAGGTTGGCTTCCTTCACTATCAATTTATATTACTGTAGTGTGTTTCTACACTGTCTTGATTAAAAGTTAATACAATTGACATTTTAATAAACTAACATTTCCCCAAAATATACTTCAGTAACTTAATTTATCATAAGAAAACATAAGAATCATAAACAATTAGAAGTGTTTTATATTTAATTTATTATTCCTTAGTGTAGTTGTACTTGAACATGTCTTCTGTTCCATTTACATTCCTCTATGCGCAGTTGAACATGCGCATAGTATGGGCTCTCGTTACACATTGTTTTATTGAGAAATTTACTTCAATTTAAATTTTAATGCTTATAAAAGTTTATGCTCATACTTTAAAATTAAAAATAATATTTCTAGCTAACAATATAAATAGTAAGTGCTTTTTTTAAATGTAAATGTGCTATGTTTGGTAAAATATGTATTGCAATAAATAAGAGCAACGTTAATTTTAAACAGGTTAACCAACATGATTCTAGAATCAAATAGTAACTAAACTAGAGCTAGTTTTGTAGCTAAACATATTAATTAATACAAGTTTTAAATATCTTAAGTTTGAAAACATTTAATATAATATATTCATGAAAATTACATTTTTAATTTAACATAAATTATTATTTTAGAAAGGGACCAGATAAATATAGTAAAAAGGTTCATTCAATTATTTAGTAATCTTCTTAGCTAGTTTTACTTTCATTGCTTTGTCATGGCAATACAGGTAAGCAACTTCAATCAAGTATAATTCATAATGGACAACAATATTGAATAAATTTACTGGTCGAAAGTGGTTTTAAAGCTCTATTATGTTATTAATGTGAAAATTGAAATTAATTTTTAACAATGTTTTAAGTAAACGAATGATTTATATGGGAAAATGCTGATATCTCAATTAAATAGACTATGCTTACTATTGCATTTTAAAAATGGATTATTAGAACAAATACAGGAATGGAATAAGGAAGTTAAAAGAGTGTGGGATGAAATTTAGCAAGAGTGGAATGGAAGTGATGAGAAGGAAAATATATTAAACTGAATGGAGTATTTGATATATTTAAGCACAGCGTCTTACTACCTGTTCGGGTTGTATGTACTAATTATGTTAATGGTTTTGGGAATTAAGAAGGTTAAATTTATAGTAAGTGTCCCCACATTTGTGTGGAGAAAGAGTGGATAAACCAAACTCGGTACACCTGACCGAGATTTTAACCTCAATCTCCCTGTTATCCGCAGTCTAGTCTACTGCAAGAGTAGCACCTTATAACATGCGGCCACCGAAGCGGGTTGGATGGAGTAGATTTGAAAGTAGTAAAGAGTATTGGAAGCATGCTTGATATGGTATGGACAGGTAATGAGAATGGAAAAGGAAAGACTACCAAGGAAGAGATGATAACAGCAAGTGTGTGAGTGAAGAGAAGAAGAATGGTGAAAGGACAAAGTAATATGGAGGCATTTATTAAAATGTTCCGAACACAGGATAGAAACCGTTCGTAATGTGACTCATTTTGTTCAGTTTAAATTTTAATCTATTTTGTGCTTTAACCAGGGATTAAAGAATGTCAAGGCCANTTTTTTTTTTTTTGCAATACATCTCACACAATGTGGGATATGTGGGAAGGAGGTGGATGAGGTTAAGTGTAGAGAGGGCTGTAAGCTTGTCAAGGTTAACCCCTTTGTGAGAAACTGTTGTTTGAGTGAGGTAGGAGAGAAATATAGCTCTATATTATTTTAAAAGTGGTTGCTGAAAAACCAAAAATGTGTTTAACCTTTTATATTTTAAGTCTCTAAGGGATTTTACACCCAAAAGATTATATATACATTTCATTGTATCTCCTAGTTTACAGGAACTTCAAGTTGGGAATTAATTTCATCGTGATGTTGATTGAGCTTTAATTTTTGGGCCAATAATTTGTTTTCATTAAATTTATATAAATATAAAAAATAGTTCTGTATGAAATACATTAAAAAAAAAGAAGCAGGAGCTGTGTGCACTTTTAGTTTTGCCAAGTCGTCGTCATCATGATGATGATGAAAGATAAGAGAAAAAGAAATAAAATGAAAGGAAAGTGAAGAGGAACAGCACAGAATATAGGTAACAGAGGTCTACAAAAGACTTAATCTTTGTTTTCAGCTGATGGAAAGAAGGTATGAATATGGAAAAGACTTGGTAATGGTATTTATGGATGTGGAGAAGGCATATATGCTAGCGTGGATAAATTTAAAGTTTGGAAAGCGATGGAGGAGGCCGAATGAAATTTAGCATGGCAAAGTGTGAAGTGGGGGTATGACAAGGAAGAGGGAAAAGTCTAATAAAGCTACAAGGTTGGATTGAGTAGAGCCGAGAAAAGTACATAATGTAAAATGTATTGAAAGCGTGATTGAGGAGAAAGAAGCAAGTAGAGAGGATGTAATGAGAAGAGGACAGCAGGGAGAGTTGTTCTATTGGTGTGTAAGAGACCTGCTGTGGAGAAGAGAAGTCCCCTGGAAGTGTAAGGAAGTGTTGTACAAGGCGTACTTTGTACCCATTGTCACATATGCAGCAGAAACACGGACAGTGAATGTAAGAGAGACTGGGAAAGTGGAGGCCATGGGAATGAAGTTTGTGAGGAGCGTGTTAGCTGTCAAGAGGAGAAACAAGATTAGGAATGAAGTTATAGGGGAAATAGTGGGAGTACGATAGAACAAGATGGAGGCATTTTACTAAACGGGCCTGGTTCCAGACTGGAAACAGTTGATGTTGTTTCTGTTAATCATCACCATGAACTGTTTCCAGTCTGGGGCCAGGCCCATTTAGTAAAATGCCTCCATCTCCTTCTGTCCTTCCACCATTCCACCATTATTTAGAGTGTCTACCTGACTAGAGTTTTGAAAATCCAGTATATTTCCAGTATTTTTTAAAAAGAAATCCAGTATATATGAAAGCTAGTAAGAGACCAACAATCCTTATTTTAAAATGATGACGGTTAAGGTAGGCCTAGGTCTGTCATAGTTAAACATTTTTACATCAAGAATCAAGTGTATTGATGAATATATTCTAGAATATACTAAGGATGGGACCCTAGAAACTATAAGGAATATTCATGAATTCAAGACTCAAATTATAATCATTCTTTTAAATAGGTACTAAGTTTTGAGTTATTTTTTAAAGGTATTAAAATAGTTAAATAGTTTCTTGTGGTTAAAACCAAAATAATTATAGGAAAAACCTAACAACCAAACCCCAGATCATTAACTTACCATTTAATGTAAACAAAATCAGATGTGAAGGAAAAAATCCTAGTTATTGGGAAAGTTAAACACTTATGCTTACAATATTTTCTAAAATTGAAATTTTAATTAGGGATTTGATGGCAAAATGAAGTTTTAGATTTGAAAAAAGGTGGATAAGACCCATCTTTAATACATGTGTATACACACACATACATTATACATTACATTTTTTGAATGACCTATACCACTGTCGCCCCCCCNGCCCCCCCCCCCCCACTCTTTACTCTCTAGGTCACTCCATGTGGATATTCATGATAGGTAGGAAAAACCCATGTGTCAAGCATGTTCCAAAAAGGTAAGTTACCTTTTCAAAAGGGGAAATGAAATTATTAATTTTGAAAGTCAAAGTTTTTATTAAATATTTTGTCTATTGTTTAAAAGTAAACCACCATTATTTACTATTGTTCAAACTAGGTTTCATTTCTTATGGAAGAATTTTAACGACAAAGTAATCTAAGTTCTCTTGTTAGGTGATGCTTTGTTAATTTGTAGAATTCACATATATTAGTGGATGAAAATTTCCAGTTATAATATTTAGGTAAAATGCGAAAAAATTATCACCTAGAAACACAAAAATACTGCAATACACATGAAGAATTCCAGAAAGAAAACAGGATATCAACAATTCTTTCCTAATGTTAATGATGTCGATAAAACCCAAGAGCAATTTTCTGCTCATTTATGCTCTGTGATGGTAGCTGCAAGTATTCCTTGGAAGAAGCTGGAGAATCCAAATTTCAATGCTTTTCTCAACACATATACCAACATTAAGATACCAGACAACCCAACTCTGAGGAAACACTTCTTGCATTCAACCTATTTATCCATAAGTTTTTACAATAGCAGTTTTTCTTTCGGACATTTAAAAAATATTAACTGAATTATAGTGATTTAAACTATTTAAAATAAACATTCTTTTTATTTCATTTAAGACAGTCAAGAAGATTCGAGAAGATATTGGAGAATCATACAGCTAGGCTACTGTTGATTAAACCACTGACCGCTGTGGTAGATATGTTGCAAATGTTGTCGTTGGAAAACTAGACTCTACGTGTCCTGGGAAACCTCACTTGGTTGTTTCAAAGATGCTTGAGGCAACCAACAGCTCGAAAATTGCCATAGTTGTTCGTAATGCTTTGCGTAAGTATATAATGTAATTGCACAAGATATACTGTGTTAATTTAATGATTTGCAGTGTTAGTCCTGCAAAAATGAGAGTTATAAATAAGTTGATTTGTCTATATTAGGTGTCCTGTGGCCATCAAAAAACAACAACGAAAGGTTTTTGGTGTTGCTGACAGACAGTATGGCCTACATGTTGAAAGCAGCTGCAAACTTAAAAGTATTCTACACCAAGTTAATTCACGTGACTTGTCTGGCGCATGCTGTTCATAGGGTTGCAGAAGATATTAGATCAAGTTTTCCAAATGTTAACACAATTATTTCCACAGTCAAGAAAATGTTTTTGAAGGCTCCATCAAAAATTTTCTCATTTAAGGCCATCTTGCCCAACACACCCTTGCCACCACAGTCAGAGTTAACGCATTGGGGTACATGGCTTCATGCTGCGTTGTACTACGCAGATCACCTGGGTGACATTCAAAAGGTATTAGACAATACACAATCTTTAGGTGCGTTTCCAAATTAAAATTGCAGTGAGCATTTACCACTAGTTTTGTTGATTCCACCTGTCCGTCCACATTATTGGAAAAAAAAAAATTAATGGTTATACTTGTAGAACACAATATATTGAAAGAATGATGAGTTTTGCTATATCAACTGTTTTGCTTGAAGGTAGTCCAAACATTTGACTAGGAACAAGCTATCGCCATTACAGAAGCAAACGCTGCCATCTCCTGCTCAAGTGTCAGTGCGGATCTGGCATACGTAAAAAGCAATTTTGGAAATCTTCATGGAGCAATCACAGCTTTAGAGGCAAGGGATTTTCCTCTTGTGAAAGCTGTGAAGATAATGCAGGGAATAGAAAAAAACCTGAATCAGGCTTCTGGCTCAGTTGGCACAGCCATCGTCGACAAATTTAACAGAGTATTGCAGTGAAAACCTGGTTGCAAAGTGATGGCAAGTATTGCAGACATCTTAGGAGGACAAACTACATCACTCCCAGGAGTCAAGCTGAAATAGCTTGTCTGAAGTTTTGTCCAATGACTTCATGTGAAGATGAGAGAACTATGCTGGCGGCCGGGGTTCAATCCTCGGTCCCGGCAAAGATTTATCTGATTACCAAACCCTTCCTTCACCTCTGACAAGACATCTTGTGAATGTGAGGAATGCCAGGCCTCCACCGTGGTTCGGATTCCACGTTAAACTGTAGGTCCTTCATTTCATCTCACAATTACCCTACCATTACACATTAGCGTAAGTGCGTATAACCCGAACGGGTAGTAAGACGCAGTGCTAATAATAATAATAATAATAAAGATGAGAGAAGTTTCTCACAGTATAAAAACATTTTGTCAGACAATAGAAAAAAAATTTACACCTGAAAATCTTGAGCAGTATTTGTTAATTAACTCTAATAGTAATTAATTTGTGTTTATGGAAAGCGGATGCTGAATTTTAAGAATGAATAGTAAAAATTTCGAGTGTTTTGGTGCCCTTTTTTATGCATTACTATGCCTATTTGTGTGCCTATTTTTCTTTTTTTATCGTCTTTTTTACCTTGTAATGCCTATTTATGTGATTTTAAGTGCCTATTTGCCTGCCTTTTTTTGAATTTTTAGTGCCTATAAAGCTGACCCCTAGTAATCACCATTTCACTCTTCCTTACAATAAACCTTATTTCATACTGCTCCACCAATTCTTCCCAAGCATCCAACTGCCCCTGAACTTTTTTCTCCTAATTAGCACATTCCATCAGGTCATACTTGCCAGCCCAATCCTTTCTACTATTTGCTTCATTATTTCGTCCACCACTACAATGAACTGTGGTGGTAAGAGGGCGCTTCCTTGTGTCAGGCCATTTCTTAACTCAAACCACTCTCCCCTCTTACTTTCACATAGCTCACACTCTCTTTGTACATATTTATCACTCACTCTTTACTTCTTCAGTACTTCCCATACTCTACATCTAAATTCATCAGCAGGTCCTTCTTGTAGTTGTCTTACTGCAAATATGAGATTTAGCGTAGACCTTCCAGGTCTTAGTCATACTACTCCATCCACTGTTCCCTAATTCTTATCTCCAGTATATCTTCATACAACTTCACAAAGTGGTCCATCAGGGCGAGAGTCCTATAATTTTCACACTTCTTCACGTCTCCTTTCCTGAAGATAGGTACTATCAAACTCTTCCTCCAGTCCTCTGGGGTCCTCTCTTTCTTCAATATTACTCTCGTCACTGAAGTCCCTTCTCTCCTGCTGCTATCACCATCTCTACACTCACTTCAGCCCCTCTTGGGGCCTTCCCCTACTTCATGCATTTCAGTGCTTCTTTCCACTTCCTCTCTATTAGGTCCCTCACTTTTTCCTGACCAAAGTTTGCTTCCTTTATCTCCTGTGTTTGTGTTAGCATTAAGTTGGTCTTGGAAATACTCTCCACTTCCTGAGTTCCTCCTTTTCTACCTTAACACTCCCATTTTTGCCTACAATTTCATACAGGACTTTCTTACTACCTAAATTGTACTCCTCCATCCTTTTTGACCACTTCTATATTCATCTGCTCTTTTCCTCCTCCCCTATACTCTTTGCTTCCTTCTTTTGGCCTTATATTTCCCCTTGGTCTCAACTGGCCTCTTTTGGGACCACTTTCTTAGAGCCCTGTTTGTCTTAGTTACCACTGTTTTTGTTCTAGAGTTCCACCATGATGTTTTGTTCCTTCTTCTCTTTCCACAGGTTCTCCTATACACCTTTTGAGCGGCCTCCAATGCCAATGTAGAGCTCCATGATAATTGATAATACTAAAAGAAATGTATAAAAAGGGAGAAATGGCAAACAGCTGGATTTAATACACAGTCAACAGTCAAATAAACAGAGTCCTATCCAGTCAAGAGCCTATCATGACATACCGCTTACCACCCAGTATTAAGAAGGACGAGACAAACTCAGATTCATCCTAGCCTCATCACCTCTTACACAAAATATTCTCAAGAGTGCTCCAAGAATCACATTCAAATGCCTCCCTAATCTCTGCAACACACTGGTTCACACTAAATTGCCCGACCCAGTCACAAACAACATCTGGCCGAATGTCCCTACCCATGCAACAAACCGAGATGCAGTACCAACAAAATTCACCAACCTTCCACCTTATTCAACAGCAAGTTCTGCGTATAACCTGAACAGGTAGTAAGACATGTGCTAAAAAACAAACAAAAAACAAATCAGAAGACTTGCACTAATGGAATACCAGGTGGTCATTCAAACTCTAGAATAAAATCCCAGCATAATTCCCAGTTCTCTTGGCCAAAAAACAATAAAATATTTTCCTGCTTTTTAAAAAGATTGTTCCTCCGTTTGTGAGACTTTGAACAAATGATTCCAAATCAAAATGTTTTGTAAGAAGTATTGAACATACCACCAAATGTCAGTACCTGAGTAAGCTTTATAATAAGTAATATCTAACCAATGCCCCAGTTAGTAAGTTATTTGAATCTTACTGAATTTATCACAGTGTTAGCTCAATTATGTTTTAAAACAATTTAAATTAATTGACAATGAGTCTTTATTGAAAAAAATCCTGTTATCTTCTGTTGGGAGACTTCACCACGAATCACCACAGGAAGAACCCCCTCCCGCTCCCCTCCAACCTAAAAAATGGGTATAGCCATGAAATTACTATATATGTCGTTATAGCACTTTTTAAGTTTGGGATTAGAAAGTCATTGTTATACTCGTGATGTTAGAGAGTAGTGTGAATACAAATAATGTGTTACAATCAGCAATGGTGGAACCTTATTTTATGAAGAGAGGGTGCGGGGAATTAGTAAAATAAACTTTTTTAAAAACTCCTCTTCCCAGTCAAACAGGCAGTGCGGAGACCCTATCCCAGAAAATATCTGGAAATTTGATCTTCTAGAACTCTCTCCTTGAAATTATTTGGAAATTAGACTCCTCTACAAGATATTTGGAGTGGTCTTCACCCATATTTTTTTGAAATGCAAGTACATTCAGAGGGATCTTCTCCAAGCAATTAATATATATATATAAATGCACCTATAAGCTATTAAGAGTCATCTCCAAATGACAACTTTCAGAATATTAAACGTCTCTAAAAACTATATGAAGAGCTCCTTCACTGGAACATTTTAAAAATTGGTTGACTTTTGATTAACTAAACAAAACATGTACAGCCGTGTTGGTGCTAAAAATGTCAGAGGTATTTTTTTTGGAAATTTAATATAAAATTGAGTTTAAGAAAATGTATATAGCTTCACACCTTTGAATAAAGGCTCTTAAAAATTTTAAATTCCTGACAGACTACAAAATTCAATACAATACAAATTTCCCAATGCTCAGAATTCAAACATAATTCCAGGTTTTCCTTGATGAGTGGTCACCCTGAATACCTCATGGAAAGCCACTATGACTAGTCCACAGAAAATCTAATATACCAGTTACAATGCAACTACTGCATTGCTGAATACATAGGTATTATCAAAGTAACACTCAGACAACGAATGAATAATTGTTTTGATACCAACCACAGAGACTGACAAACCAGTAGGCCTACCATTTCATGTCCAAACACTAAGATTTTGACTCATGCTTTAGTACTAGAGTAATACGAGCCCTCCCCAATAGTTGCAATCTTTTCCAGCTTAGTAGATGGGAACTAGCTACCAACAAATAACCATATCCAGGCACTGGTCTCAACCTTAGATAGCCTTTTCTCCTTTTTTTCTCAAGCAGGCCTACTCACACCAATCGTCAATTTTATATACAACAATAACAGCTAATGTATTTAATAAATATAATATAAATACAACATTCTATCCATCTACCTAAAGTTTGAACAAGAAACTGCTGAATCAAAGCAGATTTTCTTAGTAACCATGTTCAACTTCTAGCTATGCTGCCTAAGTGAATAGTTCAGGCTGTGTCTCTTCTGCCAAAGGAGGACACTGATTTACCCCACAAACTTTATAATTATGTGTTTTGTAGTGTTTTAATTGGGAACTTTGAGGCCTCACCCTTCTATCCTTTATTTAAATAAAGTTATGTGAAAGCTATTCTTACTTAGATTAAAAACTTCCGTTTACCATCATTTTTCTATCTCCTTAAGTTTGAGTTGATTTTTTTAAACCATTTTAGATGAAAAAGTATTATGTTTACAGACATTTAAAATCCACGTACAACGAAATGCAACAATTTTATTTACTACTAACCAGGTTCTCTACTTATGATATCCGTTGGATCGAGCAAATGAAATACTAATTCTTCTTGAAGAAGAGCTATTTTTAGTGCTAGCGTGTTGAAAAACTGTGGACCTTATGTCGTGTCTAAGATACCGTCCTTCCTTTTAAATAGTCTGTCTCTGTCTCTCTTCTGCTGAGGAAGGGGATTGATGTAACCAGAACATTTCATAACTATGTGTTTTGAGGCCTACAATTTTCTGGCAAGTGTGTAGGCTTTGATCTTAGAGCCTCCTTTCACATTTATTTTAGTATAGCCATTTAGCGCCATTTTTCCTTCTTTTTAAAGAGTTATATAATAGACTTGTATACGACTGAGATGCCATGTTAATGCAGAGACTTTAAAGAATAGTAATTGGGTTCTAAGAAATTACTTTTGTTGATCTTCTCTAGCCTACAACAATGTGGAAAATTATAAATTATAAAGCGTATATTTTGAGGTGTATTTGTACCTGACACTTGATGCCAGCCTGAGAGCAGGAGCAGGTGTCTGGGTCACAGTAGCCCTTACAGCCACAGCCGCAGAACTCCCGAGACGAACGAATATCTCGACACTCGTCCTTCTCCACAGAATCAATCTTGCGAATGCCAGCTGCACGTAAGAGAGCTCGACGCTGTCGAGTCGGCACTGGCTGTTGTTAGAAAATTAAATTATATAATAAAGGAATTAAATAATACTAAATAAACTAGATAAAAACAATAAATATATTTTTGATACTGACAAGCTAAAATTTATATTTATATTTAATAGCAAAACTGGGAAATTACCTTTATTGTAAAAATGATATTATATAGGTATCATTGTTTTATTTCAAAAGTATTTGTAGTATTTTAAATCTTCATTTATGAAAACATAATAAATATTAGCAAGTAGAGCTCCACAAATTTTCGAATAGCAAGTTTAAAGGAAATAGAGTTTCCTTATTTATGGGAAAATAACGCTTTAATAAGTGAAACAAACTCTTAAATTAGAGTAGATAAATAAACTGCCTTGTGTGCCTGAAAATTGGTTAATTACACTGTTTCAAAAGTTACTCAATTAATAGTAATATAAAATAATTAACAAAGCGTAGCTTGCCAGGCAGGAATTACGGTCGCCAGTGACAACCTGGTATAGTAGTGTTGGAGAACCGTTTAAAAACACAAATTTTTTTTAGTGCTTCTAAACACTGAGTTTTGTAGGAACGAACATCTGAAAGGCCTTTTTTCCCTACCAATATCCTATTACTGTACAAAGTTAGTCATAATTCCGTTAAACATTTAAAAAAAAAATTCATAAATTACATAGCATGTATTATATTTTATCACACTGAAGTAAAGATGAGCTCTCCAAGTTTTCGTGACCTGTACATCCTATTCATGGTAAGCTTACATTAAAGTAGTCGTACTTTGTTGTGGTAACACAGCCCTCTTGGTGACCGTGGTTCTGACACTGATTGATCGTGACATGCTCACACGCGTGTGGGACGAAATGGACTATCGTCTAGATGTCTGCCGCATCTTGCAAAAGTGGACACATTGAGAATTTGTATGGTATGTGAAAAAGATTGGAGAGTTTAGCTTTATTTCAGTGGGATAAAATATAGTTTATGTTATGTAAATTATGAATAATAATTTTTTTTTTAATGTTTCATGGAATTATGACTAATCCTGTGTTTTTAATAAATATTCTATCATTTTATTTATTACCAATTGTTTTTGCTCAATGCACTTTATTTCATTCATATAAACCTTATAAAGCTTGCCGCACACCTAATTGTATCAAAGTAGATCAAAAACTGAACCCTACGAAAGGAAACGAGTTTTGTCTGCACATGTGTTTGGAATTTTTGTTAGTTGGAAGGAAGCAGCCAAAGATGGTACACATATTTGAATTGAAGGTGAGTGATAACAGTGACTGTGCGGAAAGAGCTGAACATCTAATATGCTCGATACAAAGAAATGTATTAAAAAAAAAGAGATAAAATAATTAGTATGTTATGAAGCTGACAAGATTGCTAGAGCCAAACAAAGCCTCCAATAAATTAACAATACTAACATTTTGAAACATTTGCTACCTCCACTAACTGGAAGAAATTTGAATTAAGATGATTCATTAACTAAGTATTAATTCATAGTGAATAAAAGATGGACAATATTATAATGTTTACAGAGTGTGACATTTTAATTAAAAGTTTTCATTAGAATTTCCGCAATTTCCACCCAAGGAATTTCTTTCGTAACACTTGTCATAATAAAGGTTGTTACCAATGAAATAAATCACAGGGTATAGTTGAACCAAAGTGATTAATTTTTCATCCAAAGTTATGTTTGAATAAACAAAAATCACCCATAAAGAGGAAGCGAAAACCAACAGGTGTATAGCTAAGTGTGAGCGTGAGTGTAGAGAACGACGCAAGACCTAAGGATGTACATGCCCATAGCTTCAGAATCCGTCAAAATATTCCTCCATAGCAAACCTAACCGTTCTGATTAGACGTAATGTTTCTGATCCAAGCCAATGTGCGGGCCTCCGTTGAAATGCATGCAATAAATAGTTTCCGACACGATTAGGTGTGCGGCAAGCTTAAATTGTAAAACTAGATGTGTACATACAGTCCCATTTACACGGGCAGTGCCATTTAGAAAATAGATTTTTGTCTAGCACCAAATGGTTTCCACTTTTTTACAGCATTTATTAGCATTATTTTGTAAATATTGATAATATTTATCAAACGTGACAGTTTCAAATCAAATGACTTTACATATAAATATGTGAAATAACATCTAGTATTGTTTCTTACTCCCTTCTTAAGAAAAGTGGTCTGTAAGTATAGATCTAATTTCACATTTTGTAAGGTTTATCATAACCCTAATGATTTATTAAAATTATTAGCCTGAGTTTATTTAGTTTATCATTTCATTTAGGTTTATAGAATATAATACAAGATATATAACACTAAGATCCAAAAAGTTGTTTTTCCAAATGTGTTTTAAGTTCAACTACCTTAGAAGATATATTTAATTTGATTGATTACAGATACACACTCTGTTTACACTGAAGGCTACAACTCTACCTTGACCGATAGCACAATGGTCTTGCCTTGTAAGCTGTATCATAGTGTAACCCATAAGGTAGACTTGCAAACTTTCAGAGTAAACAATGTACCCTTTGTTTATCCTGTAAGCGAGATGGCTTACCTTGAATTATTCTACCATGGTATGACCTATAAGATAGGGTCATAGTGTAATTCGTCAAGGTATGACTGCTACAATTCAAGGTTAAAGAATTGTATATAATAGTAATCAAATATGTCATTGCGAGAATTTGCTTAGTTAGAATTATAGTTAATCTAAGTTTTACTATCAAGAGTGGCTTTATTTATGTTTTTATCTCTGATTTTTGTGCTAATAATGTTTAAGGTTAGCTTGAAAGTACTGAAACCTTTTTATTTGTATTTATAGAAAAACCTATATTTTCAATATCAATGAATCTTCCTTCAGCTGGGAGTAATGTGGTGTATATATTATTTAAAACCATACAAGTAGAGAGTAACCTGTAGGAAATAATAGCTATCGAGGTCAAGCTCAGATTCGGACACGTCACTCTGTTCCTCTTCACTCTCAGAGTCATCACTCGATGATGCTGTCCTCTGTGCGCTCAGTCTCTCATTGCGCAGCTGTAGCAATACTTGCCGGTGCAGCCGTCTCTGTTCAACTGCGTGTTCCAGAAGAGAGAACTGTTGCACATGTGCGTGTTGAGATGCCATCCCTAATGTTGACCCACCCTGAAACATATATTAACTGTTCAACAAACATTAGCAATTCTCATGCTCTGACATAATCACTCGGTTCAGAAAGTTCACATTAAATATTTCCATTCTTCGCACACATATTAAAAATCCAAATTATATCAAATTAGGACACTCACCAGCCGGTTGCCAATGTTTTTAAATTTGTCATTGTACTGTACAATACCAAACTAAGTCTGGCTACCTCAAGCCAATTATTGTCATTAATAAATTAAAATAAATTAAATATTTGAAACAAAGTATTACTTAGTCTACAAACTGAGTGCGCAAACAAATCTAATTCATTGACAATGCACTATTATTTTTATTGTCATTGTTACAGAAACATGTTGGGAACACAACGAGAATAAAATAAATAACATAATCAGTTCAAGAAATATATTGAATAAAGGGCAAAGAGCATCACTGCTCGCTGAAGTATGTCACTAGGAATGGTTATTTTTACCTTTTAATTTGCTTTTAGATAGGTGCAAGTTCATAATTCAAGTTTTAGTTTGGTAATCGTCAGGCTAATGGATCTATTTTTAAGATATTTGATTTTTGTATTTTGTATTAGTTTATTTTTGTCTGCATATACAAAATTCAAATTTTCTACAATCTCTCAAAGCTATTTATTTTTAGATGCCATTTTCTGGCCCCCTATTTTTAAATTCCTAACTTTGCACCTCTTAAGGTTATGGGCGGTGTTAATTTTAACAACTTGGCAAATTTAAATTTTCTTTTATGTTAAAAAATAGATTTATTAATAACTTTGATAAGATTTCAAACTACTACTACTATTACTCCTATTACTATATCTCAATTTAAGAGTAATCTTGTGATCTTCAGCTGTCGCTTCTACCTGCCTGGCATATTTAATTTTTATATCAAACTTTTGTTTACACTTCTCTTCCCTTATTTAATGGAATACCATTTTTAAAATATGAATTTTTATGACTTTTGTAACCACACAACCTAAATTGGAAGGTGTGTTTGTGTAATATTGTATGTTATGAGTTGTGAATGACAAAACGAGTGCTGCAGATTGTTTTGATTAGCCTATAAACAAATAGAATAGAGAAGCTGACCACAAAATCAGTGTCAGCATCCCTTAGTCAGATGTCAGGCCAGGGGCCTGAAAATGTAGGGGATTCAGCCATCCTGGCCGACTAATCAACACTGAAGTCTAGGGGCCACTCTGCCTGATTCAGGACTATGCAGGCTGGGCGCCGGTTCTTAAGTACTTGTTTTGAGAGCTACCACTTGAGCCCAAGATACCGGGGTTCAGGGAGCATGTAGGGACCACCTAAGAGTCAAACAGACCATTGGGCATTCCTAGTAACACCTCGTTTTGTCACAAACTTCCGAGTATTCTCCAAGTTCTACCACTCTAATATCACTACCAACACCACATTTGTAATAGACATAGTAGTACTAATAAACCTCTTTTAAAACCAAGTCTAACATCAATCACGAACCCACACAAGAATAAACAATCACCTCCCCCTTAACCTCGGCAATAGCACGTCCTGACAAATCCTAGGCCCACGGGATAGGGAAGGAGGAGGTGACACTTTGATGGTTATTTGACGTGTTTTTTTTTACCTGCTTGCTGAATACTTATAGCTTCCAGATTCCCCTTTCTGCAACTCTTTTAAAAATTAAACATAACAATGTTAATTTGATTATCTGGAGATGGCTCCCTACCTATCTACTAAAATTTTAATTTTTTAGCATATCTGAAATGATTTTCTTAATTTGACCCCCTCTATTTATCGGAGATTCATTTTGAAATTTCCCATTTTAAGATTTTTCTGGTTATTTTCTTGCAAATTTCAACTAGGTACTTCATAAGTGCGATTTCATTACTGGACGGACATTCTTTTAGATTTATGTAATGAAATTTATTTATCAAGGCATTCTGGAGCTGGGGGCCACTTGGAAAAAGTGGGGTCCCCTACTTTTTTTACTACTTGCTCGGGTTGTATGAACCCTCTTTCAAAATCTTTTAATTTTAAAAGACCAACAAACTTAAAATTTTGTGCACAAAATAAAAATATAAATAAAGAGAAAAAGTTTTGACATAATTCCAGGACACCCTTGACAGATATTCAACATTTGTTGATATTAGCATGTGCAGAAAACTAAACTCTATGTTACCACTGGAGAAATATTTGATTTATTTTGGCAAAAAATATGTAATGCTATTAAAACTGTAAAACTACCCGCGCTCCCTTCTGCCCAAAACCTATTTCAATTTAAAGTTTTGGGGGGAAAAATAAAAATCTCAAAATAAATCTGAGGATTTTAGAGTTTAAGAATGTCATTTCTAGTTCAAATAAAATAAACCAAACAACATTAGCTTTATAAGAAGTCACATAGAAAAACGTTAAATAAAACCAAATTGCTAATACTAATAGCCCAAACACCCAAAATATCCACTAAGCAAATAAAAAATACCAATTTTATTGACGTTAAGCAATAGTCACCTTTTATAAGTTACTTTAACTAAATAAAGGAAGCTAACTATCAGGTTAAAAAAAAGGTTGACTTGTTTTATTTTTCAGATAAATCCTTAAATCAAAATAATGCTTCTAGCAAATGGTAAATTGCATATTAGATTAAGCTAAGAGATGGGGCTGGAATGAAATAGGGGAGGACATTGACGACCAATTTAATATTTTATTTATAAAAATAAGTTGTAGAACTGTTATGGAAAGTCAGTGATAATTTTACAAGAAAGTGTTAAAATGCACAGAAAAGAATGAAAGAAAATAATTGTTAAGAAATAAATGGCTACTGATTTCAAGAACATCTAATCTCTGGTTCACAATCCTGCAAACAGTAACTGGGTTGACGGAAGCAGTATGATTGTAAAGACCTTCAAGGTGCCATGTAGACAGCTAATGAAGTCACAATATTAAACATTCAGAAAGAGTTTACTCACAAATGCAATATTATTTCATCAGCGCAAGATCAAGGATATGATGTGTTATCATTACAAATTGATCTTGGAGAATACACAAATAGAAAATTTGATTCCACGCATTGATAGAAATACTTTGTGGGGAATAAGTAAAGAGAAAATAAGTAATAAAACAGCAGGCATCAGCAACTCAAGACTTTGGGATTGTAAGTAAAATCATGTTTGGTAAAAGAATATTAGAGTTTTGACAGTAGGTATTTGCTGTGAATAGGACAAGAGCCACACGAGTACATTCTCTTGACAAAGATTGCCTTCACAAATCTTCTATTAGAAAAGAGTAGCTAGTGGGAAAAGTTTCCCCACCTCAGTACTAATTGAAGATTTCAAATAACGCCACAAGAATATACTTCTAACAGGGTGTTTTTTCTAAAATTATTTCCTCTCTCCTTACAAGCACATGCAGGTTGATTATACCTCTAAAACTGCTTCCTTCCTCATCCCTACCCTATTAGAGCAATTATCATATAGGCAGATTAGCTTAAAAGGTAATAAGATGTGATTATATATGTACACAAGAAATTTGAAATAAAGTCATCATGTTAATTTTTGCAAGGACAAAGAGCAGTTGATTTATTCCATCAAGTTTATGGTCCTGCACTTACATACTACCAATGCAGCTTAACTATTCATCCTGCAAATTACAAACAGTGATGTTTAACTGTCAAAGGTCAGCTTAAAGGAGTTTATTAAATACGTGGTTTTCTAGTCCATGTGGTCTACAAAATTTGTTAGGAGACTATTTTGATGGGAGTAAAACATGGTATTATACAGTCATTCAGTGATGGAAACAGCTCTTACTGGCTTTACCAACACAATTCCTACTGTGATAAAAGTGATAGGCTCTGAGATTTATAACAAAACAATACTAAGATGTTATAGTCACTGATAAATTAATTGAGTGAATATTACAAGATTTTATTGCCTCTCTGAGATCCTAACATCAATTAGATGAGACTGTTAACTGTGACATAAAAATAAAACTTAGGCTAGATGTTTTCATAACCATTCAATAAAAATCACCTACTCAGTAAAGACAAGGCAGTCAACATTGTAGTAATGACCACGAAGGCCAAAATAAGTTGATAAAATGTGACAGTCCAAATCAGGTGTTTTATCATCTAGACAATGGGTAACTAGAGAGGTACAAAATACATGCTGGTTTCAGTTAAACACTCCAATGTACACCACCATGAAAGTGAAGCAAATAAAATCAATCAACCAATATTAAATGAAAGAATATGATTGCATACCTTTGTTGCATTATGCAAGGTGGAGAACAAATATGAACATAATTTTGATCCCTACACAAAGAATGGTCAATCAATTTCCATTTCAAACTTAACTAGCATCTAAGATTTCCCAAAATAAAATTTGTTTCTTTACTGGTAATTAATAAAGATGATTAAAAAGGACTATTAAATATTGGAACACTATTTACAAATCTTTTAGGCAAAAATAACATTTTTGGTTATTGTACCAACATAATTAAACAAAATTAAGGTGATATATTAAAATGAAGGTAATTTATTTGATGTCTTGGGAGTACTCTGGACATAATGGTATTGATGTTTAGTATTTTTAAAGTATGATAAAAAAAATCCCTGATCAATAACAGAATTTATCTGAATTTGCAGTTTCCTAGGTTTGTGACCACCATTTTATAAATAAACAAGTAGGTTTTTACTAAGAGGTCTAGTCAGTGTAGTATTTAGATTTATGCATGCACATTGTAATTAAAAGAAAATTGTATTATTATAATAAATTTCAAATATATTCACCTGAGAAGGAACGCAGGTAAAGCCCTGAGACCGAGGAAAGTAGTAAACTGTGACCTTATCAAAGCTTATTGATCTTTTCTTCTTTTTTAATTTTGGCGTTTCTGGATCATCAAAGTAATAGTTTCGCTTCAAGTTACTTTTTACTAGTGTCGGCATTATATTTTCTACCGCTGAAGATGTCGCAATATCTTCTGTAATTGACACAATTGAACATTCTTTGATTGACTCTTCTTCAGAGTTTGTTGTTGCAAGCGCAGACAGCCTTGTACCCATTTCAATGTCTGAAGGAAAACCTAAAGAGTTGGCAGTGATGTTTGGGAGCTCAAAAAAACTGGGAGATGCTTCAACAAAACTTTCTGATTTAATTTCAAAGCTGCTTGAATTTGTTTTTGAGAATTCTGCTGTATTTGAAAATATAATGAGAGGAGATTCAAGTTTGCAAAAGGCTTGAGACAAAGATGTTTGCAAATTATCACAAGGCAATTTTACATTTTTTGATGTTTCAATTTTAATATGGCTTGAATTTTCGATTTCTGTGTCAAGTGAGTGTTTAATTTCAATATCATCAGTTATTCCACCCATGAACAAAACTTCACTGTCACTGACATTCTCTATTGTGACGCAACAAGATTCATCAACAGAACTTGATGAAGAGAAAGAGTCTCCTGTGGACACAACAGTTCTATCCTCCACCAGATCTGACCCAAGACCAGAGTCACTGCCATCTGACCGATCAGACAAGATCTCGACCCCGCCAGTTACCTCACATAGCAAACTCTCGGAGGCGGAATCATCTTCGTCTGCTGAGCACACACGATTTGTACTTTGAGTTGTTATGATTGCCTCAGTACAAGGAGAGGCACAGATTTTGTCCCGAGAGTTAATATTTTGTAAAAATTCACTGCCACAAGTTTGAGTGTTTTCCCTGGTGCTTGTAAACTGCAAAGAATTATTACCCTCCCCTTCACAAGTAACTAACTGGCTCATCACAAGTGTCTTGTTAAGATGAAATTCACTTTCAACAAAGTCAACAGATGATTCTACATGCTTACGAATGATGTCTTCTCTACTACATGGTGAATTGCTACCCAAACCAGTCAACAATATGGCATTATTTTGCTCCAATCCTTCTCTTAAATTGAATCCTTCAGAGCTTGATGTATGCAATGTGGCATTGATTTCATTAATGTCCATACCCTCAGCTTTTGACATTCCAAATGTAAACACCTGCAACAAAATTAAACCAAATTAAGTTAGTACAAGTGCAATTAAATTATTAAAATATGTTTAGTATTTTAGTTTTATGTATTTATATAAGAAAAAGTACAATTTGCATGCAAGAAGCTAGGCAAAAGGTTTCATAGCAAATGGTAATAATTATGGTTTTTCAGTAGTGGATTTATATATATAAAAACCTAGACTGGCAATATTTAAGGCACCAATAAAAGAAAAATCCTCAGCAATTTTTTTTTTGGGTGTAAATTTTAAAGCTATTTTCCTTTTTTCTTAGCGCTTACTAATTTTACTAAAAAGAATATAAAAAAATGCCATTCGACCATCAACATTTTATGGTATAATTTTAACAGGCGTGTAATAAACTATATGCTATAAATAGTGATTCGATCATTTAAAATTATTAAAGTTCAAGAGTTATTAAGGGTAAGCTTGCTATTTTATGCTCTTCCCATGCCATTGTTGAGGTAAAGTAATTAATGTATGTGGCTGAAACTTAGCATAACCAGACATGCATATGAGATGTACATAATTAAATATTTATATATTATTATTATCAATAATTAAATTAATATTACTATATTAGCTTATAAAATTTAGTATATATTAATATTTCAATGAGTACATCTCGTATTAATGCCTGGTTACATTAAATTTCAGCTATATACATTAATTACTTTAACTGAACAACAATAGATAAAAAGAATAACATAGCAAGTGTGACCCTTACAAATGGTGAACTGTAATTGTATGAAATCAGACAACTAGTTATAGATTGTAATTATACACATGTTAAAATTATGAAATATTATGTTGAGGGTCAAAACGAACTTAAATGCCAGAAATGCTCTCAATACAAACCAGCCCTACTTAGCAATCCTAACAGACAAGACTAGAACGTTGCAATATTATGCTTTCAGTAGTGTTCTGATTGTTCTCAGTTAATTTAGTGCAAAACTGCAAGAAAATAAATTTTTATAAAATGTTAATTTGTTGATTTTTTGTTTGTTTGTGTGTGTGTGCACACTGCAGTATTGGTTGTTGGGTGCTCTTTTTGGAGTTGCCTTAGACCAAAGTGAAAAGTTTGCAACAAACCCAAAAAATATATTTGTGCAGTTTTTAACCAGTTATGAAAGAATAATCATCTTATAGCAAATATTTTTTCTTATGTCATTTTAGCTTTTTAATTTTATAGTATTTGGTTATAAATAAGCAAAATTTGCTCTCCACTTAGTGGCTGATTTATTGCTTGTCTACCCTCCAGGATTCTTTATGTGCATGACTAATTTTATTTTTATGAAACAGAAGTAACTATACAGAGTGGCTACACAACTTTTATTATAAAAATTCCTTGATTTTCCAGACATTTGAAAAAATTCCAGGCCTGGCCGGCCCTTTTACAGTTTTTTGTTGATGATGTGGAGTTTTTGAGATTACTAACATTGATCAAATATTTTTGAAAAATCTTAAGCTACCAAACATCAACATTCTTATAAGTTTTTCTAGTATTTAATTAGGTATTGTGTTTATGTGTAAATAAGTTATAAAAAACATTCCATACAACCATAATTTGCATTTTAAGGAAATGGATTTTGTTAACATCGAGAAAGAAAATCTACACTTTTTTTTAAACATCTAAATGCAGAATCAGTTAGTATTTAAATTCCCTGAAATTATTCTACTATAATGGGGTTACATAACACAAAAAGGAGTCAGTAGTGTTAGTTCAATTATTCAAACGTCTTTAAGAAAAAGATTTAAATCTTGAAGACCTATTTTTGCATTGCAGCGTGTAAATGTTTACAGATTTGTGCGCATTACATGACAAGACTAATTCGTATTATTTTCCCCCTGTTCTGTATCTGTATTGCTTCTTATGTTAGTTAGACCTGTATCTTTCTGAACCAGCTGTGCCCTATCTTAGCTTATATATGCCCTGAGAGAACTAAACGAGGACAAAGGCCAGATTATCCCAAACAATATTCATATCAATTACCAAAAGTTTAGAGATATTGCCCATAAAAAAAAACTTCAAATAATTATGTCATGTCACCTTTTAGTAAACATTAGATTTAAAAAAAAAAACTGGCAGGTAAATAAATCTGCCAGAACTGTAATAAGCTTGTAAAAATATGCACAATGATATTTTAAAATCCCTCCCAAATTGAGATTAACAAATTTACCAGTAGGGTAGGGAGAATGAGATTCCAGGGATTGTGATACGTTTACGTCCTATCACAGATCTTAGGAGAGTTTCCCATAGGCCTAGTCGTCCATCTCCAGACAAAGCTTGACACAAAAGAATCCTGTATTTTCAAAAGACATATTTCTAATATTAATAGTAATGTTTTTACTGTTATATTTTATAATTTGGAGTATAAAAAGGGTAGCCAAAATACTTCTTTTATCAAATCCAATGTTTATTTTTTAAGTTTTCCAGACATTTAAACAAAAATATTGAACCAACCATTTTAGATTTTTCCTAGGCTAGTGACAGTTTTTCAGTTTATTTTAGGTATTTAGCATGCACTTTCTGAACCGACTAACTATATCAGCACATGACTTATAAATTAACTTAAATCTAGAACAGACACAACACCCAGACCCCAGCCATTAATTCATCACTGTGAAAGGGGAAACCCATTTCACCAATGATAAATTTTCCAGCCATGCCAAGAATCAACACTAAGGACCCTTAGCTGAGTAGACACTAGAAGCTACTAAAAATCAACATTATAAAGATATATTTCCAGCTATAAATGTTTTGTCAATTATTACTTGTGGCAGTGTAAATATGGTATAAAACAACAACACTATACAACCCTCTCATGTCAGACAATGGATTTTGTCAACATGGGAGGGACAAAAGATCTCACACTTTTATTTTAGTGTACGGTATATGCACAAAATTAATGGGCGTGTTTGGTTAAGTATCTTAATTTGCAGGTTTTTAATTAAATAGCCCATCATTTCTCTGTTTTCCCAGACATCAGAAATCCCCCTGACTTTCCTATGTTTTGCCTGACTGTAGCCTATAAATTATATATTCGCTTGGCACATACGTTGGTTTTCGATGACACTGGTGCGGAGGGATAACAGAGGCTGTGAAAGTTAATGAGATTCTAAAATTCAATTAGAATATATTTTAGAGTTTGAAAACAAAGTTAAATTAATTTTACCTGGGTCCGACCCATAAAAAAATTCTTGAATATATATATACTTTACATGTAGGCATAGTATAACCTCCAAATTTCTTCTGGGGGAACCAATGTTAAAAAATAATTTTGAGCAAGATAATTTGTATATCTTACAGGGTTTCTAAACAAAACCCTGACATTTTCCCCAGGAAATTTCCAGGATTTTCTACAATTCCGCCAAGACAAATGAAATGTACTCATGGTAAAATACACATCATTTCATTTTTTCTTTTATTTAATGATGGCTCTCAACTCTCCTACACCTGCACCAGTCCACACTATATATTATTTTTAATGTTTTCCATGATGCAACGAGTTATTCAAATAATTAAAACATAAAATAAACACACTTGCAAATAACCATTGGTGAAATTAGGTTTCCCATTTCACAGTGATGAATTAACAGCCTGGGATTGGATGTTGTGTCTGTTCTAAATATAGGTTAGTTGATAAGTCGTGTGCAGATATAATCAGTCGGTTTATAAAGTGCACAATAAATACCCCAAATCTCACCGTTCATATTATGCATGATAGTTTATGTTATTGTGAAAAAAATCTTTTATATAATAAAGAAAAAAACTTAATTTATGATAATAAAAAAAAATATTATGTAATATAATTCAGACAAATTCACTTCTTCCATTTATATTAGAAAAAAACATCATCCGGCTCTGAAATAGTCTAGCTCATTTGCACGGTGACTCTTTGATCTCGGGAGAACTGGGGAAGGGCTTTGGATAGTTACAACCATAAAGTACCTGATCACTTCCACCATTAGGCCAACAATCACAATGTTCCACCTCTAGTTTTGCATCTCAGCAATAAAAAAAATATATAGAAAAGAGAAAAACAAGAAACACAATATACAAACAAACAAACAAACAACTTCAACAATGCAAGTATATATATTACCTTGAGTTGTACCATGTATGAGGGTAAACATTTAATAAGGAAAATAATAAAAAAATGTTTCACTTGCTTGTCTTATATTTTCATTGTCAAATACCTACTACCCTCCTGTGAAAACCACTAACACTCTAAGATTAACATAATCATACAAGTTTACAGGAAGAAATATAGATTTAATCTATGATAATACTTCACTTGACCAGACGTAGATTATTTAGAGTAAAAAAAATAAGTAGATTTATATTGTTTAAATTTTATTATAAAATCCAATCATTTTTTAACAAAATAAAATATGTTATAATTTTGTAGCATTAGCCGCTGGCTAACTACAAAAATACAACTACGGACTTACCCTATTCTATTGATGTTGTATGCGGCCAACTCCAGTGTAAGCACGCCCGACCCAATTATACACACGCACCTGATCAACCCAACGGATTGCGGTAAACTGAGACGCGCCCACTGAGGTGCTTCACAACGATTCACCAGAGCCCAAAGACCTTAGGTGGGAAAGAAGAAACACTCCGCCAGTTCCACGACCCGGCTTCTACTATCATCTAGACGCTTATCGAACATTCTACTCCCCGTCTATGTTCTTTGGTTCTCCCTCCCAAAGTCTTCCCATGGTTCTGTGTTCTGCAAGCTGTGCTTTGGTATAAAAGAAGGATCGTGTGACTTATATGCCACTCTTGGGCTGGTGTAGGAATTCACTTGAACTGGCGAATGCTTCAAAATTAACTATGTAAGCTAAATTCATATTAGATGAAATCTTTAACTTTTCTAAAATCCTTTTGACACTTAGTTGTCATTTCATAATGAATAGACTTGATCTTTCAAACTTGCGCTTTTAGTGACTTTCCATGATGGACTTAAAACTCTCATACTGGCATTTGGTTGCGTCTTCAAATATTTGCCTACATATAACTTAAAACTTTGCACTTAGCAGTATGCATAAAGTAATTGGACTTAAGACTTTGCAGATTTAATATTTTAGAGAAACATTTACAATTTTACTTCATTTGGCGTTTGTGTTGATTTAAATGACAATAGATCTAAATCTTTAACTGTGAACTTTGCCATATGCCCGCCATGATTGCGTAAAAAAATAAAAAATTGGGGCATAATAAATTTAAAATCACGTAAGTTTTGTTGGTATCATATTACGTTTTTTGTATACTATTTATGTTATTTTTGTGCACTTATATTTATGGGCATTATCTCTAAAAACCTGCTTTTGTTAATTATTTTAAAAGGTTAATGGGTTTTGGTATACATTATTTCATTCATAATTTGACCTTGTATATGAACTTTAACTTAACGAAACACCTTGCGAGGTTTATATTTAAAGTTTATTGTATGAGAATAGTTCTGGTTAGGTTATTTGTGATGTTCATCTTTGAACATGAACCACCTGCCGCCATCAGCGCACCATAGGGGTAAAAGGAAGTTGTCATAGCAACCAATTTGTGATTGTAAACGAGGGGTGTAGGCCAATCTAATGCATGGGTTGACACCAACATCAGGAAATATGTCAGTTAGGTTTAATCATATACTCCACCTTTTTTTGGGACTGATGAGGTATTGTTAGTAATGTATATAGGTTATATTTTCGTAATTGTCGTATTGAACAGTATGAGGTTAGGCTGAGGTTTAATTGTTTAGTTTTCACGCCTAACTGTTGCTTTCCGTATCAAGCGTAGATGTTCGCTTTTAAATTTGGCGCTCGTCGTATGAGGCCATGGAATAAAATTGTAAGGATGATTGTTTATATATATTGTTATTATCATTTTTCTTGGGAAATTAAATAAACTACTGTTATCTGAGATACTTGTTCTTCCCTCTCTCACTAGCATCCTTCGGTATTATAAGTTAGGTAAATTCATGTGTGGTTATGAAACTAAAGGTCTAGTCACGCCCCTGGGCATTGGTTATCTATTGTCGAGGACGGCCGTGAGGATGTGTCCGCAATTATTCCAAATTGCGTGTGATGGGTATTATTTAAGTATACCCAGTGTTTTTAGGCAAGTTTACACACTCAGCACACTCTATCTTTTGTTTTTAATATTTATTTGTGTATTTGAACCACCTCAGGTATTAGATTATTTATACAGTTCAATTTAAACAATGAAAGGTATAAATAAATGTTATTTGATGTACAATTAGGTTTCAGTAATAAAAAAGAAATATAGTCTTTATATTATATTTCCATGAAGGACAAAATGCCAGAAAATTAGGATGTTCACAAATCAAATATTATTATAATTATTTTGAAGTATAATTTTCTTGATTGAAAAAATAGATTGAGAAAAATAGCTTCTCGAGGAAATACCTGGAATAGTTTGTGAGATTTTGCTTGGAGTGGATTTACATAAAATAGTATTTGGCAACTCCCAACTTCATTTCTGTAGATTCCTCACACTTCAGACTCGAATTTAAAAATCATTTCCTGAGGTGCAACACAATCCTCGCCCGTAATTTATTCAATTTCCAACTCCGCGGACATGAAACACACCATTATCACTCAAGATCTTAGATTATCCAGCCTCATATCTCTCTTTTAATTGTCCGGGCTACTTCCGTCATTTGTAAACGTTCCAATCTTTACAGAATAAATCTTCCAAAACAAAATAGGAATCCACTTTAAAAAAATGTTTGTTAGGAAAAAATATATTAATAATTTTTAAGAATTAAAATGAGATGAACAGAAAGCAAGCAGTTATGTTGAATTTAAAACGAATACAAAATCAGCTGTTTCTTTTACATATAGGAGTATAATTCTTGAATTGCGCGCTTAGGACATTAAGAACCAAGAAAAAAATCATATCATCATGTGCTAGAGGCTCATTCTGGTAGCGAAGCTTGCAACTTTATGACAATTAGTTCAAATTGTAACCACTGAAGACTACGACATAGCGATAGTTTGTATTCATTGCCAAATAATAAAATGTTCGCATTTTGATATTTGGTAAAATGAATATTATTGTTTTATACACAGGTAAGACCAAAATATATGTATATTTTAAAATTCTAATCATCTTTTAGAGTTTTTACTATGTTAAAGAAAGCTCAAAGTTATTTTATTTGGGAAGTGAAAATAAATAAATTCAGTGTTGGCACAACTGTACGTACATCAACAGAATAAGAGTAAATAATAGATATTTTGTTACTCTAATTAATTGTAAATATGGTTTATAATTAAAGGGGAAGGTTTTCTTTGTCACAACATGTAAATTACAAACCAAAATAGGATTTATAAAAATGACAATAATACACCCTAGTTTTATAAAAAAATTAAAGATATTTAAAGGAATTCAGACATCTTATTAATTTCATGAGATATCTTGGAAATTCCATCTACCGACTTACTCCTGTTTTACTCCGATTTCCTCCTGATTCACTAATCCCCTTGGAAAATAGCGGAACAAAGGAATTTCCAGAAAATTCTTAAGAAATTCCTTATCATTTCCAGGACTGGAAGAAATATTTTAAAATTCCAGGTTTTCCACCATGCGTAGGAACAAAAAATATACCTTTTATAGTGGGAAAGGTGGCAACCCTACTAACTGTACTGAGATTGTTCATCCATCCTCTTTACACACAAATGGAGGTTCAGTTTAATATACTCCTTCTCATCCATTCTATCAAATGTTAATGTTATGTTGGAGATCATTACAAATGTTATGTGTAATAAAAATAAACAATATTGCCAAAAGAAAAAATAATTCAGATCTCACAGTGTTGAAAAAATGTTAAACTAACATTAGAGACCTAACTCAGCAAAGAAGCCCTAATTGGTTGGGCCTATTCCTAACACTGTATAAGCCTATACCCTACAAACTGCAACACAAATATTTTAACAAATATTACATTTAGTCAGTTTAATTCTGGACGGATAGATAGCATTAAAATGGACTGGAAAAAGATTGGGTGCAATGAAGTGGCCTGGATATAAATAGTTCAAGATAGGGATAGGGTGTAATAAGGTGGCTTGGATAGAACTAGTTCAAGATAGGACTATGGTGTAATGAGGTGGGCTGGATAGAAATAACTAAAGATAGGGATAGGTGGCGTATTTTTGTAAATGTGGCAATGAAATTTCGAGTTCCTAATGCCAAAGAGTAATTAAGTATGCCAGTTTGATAAACTCATTTCTCCAAGATAGGCTTATAACAAAACATGAAACTTATAAATAAAGTATTAGTGTTCTGAAAATTGACACCTGAACATGGGAATCAAACTCGTGTCCAGGTGTCATTTTCCAATTTTCAAAATATGATATCTGGATGGAGTAGTCCTCACTAAAAAAAGCATAAATAATAGCTTTGGCTATTCGATTTATTTTTTAAAATGGTAGTGTGCCAAATTATCTTAAAATATGGTTTACTTCATGGCAGTCCAAATCCAAAATTCTACCAAGAAGTTAACTAATCATGTTAGTACTGTTGCACACGTATTGATATTATCGGTGTCGGCGCCAGTGCCGATGTTGTTAGCACCGATACCGGCGTGGGTTGTTGCACACACACCGACAATATTGCTATCGGTGCTTGAGAGGCATAGGCAGTTTTGTGGATGGTGGCGAGCAAACAACATGGCCCCCATGAGGAATAGGAGGTTTCTTTTGTTGTGTTTGCTTCATCTCCGGAGGAGACGACGCCAAAACTGGAGAGGAAGTCCCATAAACACGCTCTGCTCTCCATTAATTCAATTAAGTTCATGATGTCATACTTGAATTTACTTGACATTTTACTAAATAGTAGAATGAAGGAAACTAACGCGCAAGCGCCTAACCTCACAAAAGGCAAAACCAAACAATGCAAGATGACAGCTGCAGACTAGTGACCACCTGCTCTGCGCACTGATATTGGTGTATTTATCGAGGGGGGCCGTCGACATGGCTCCAACAAGTCGGTAGTCGTCCCGATAATGCTTTCGTGTCGGCATCGTGTGCAACAGGGCCATAAGATTACATGGAATCTCACTACCACCGATATCGGCGCCGGCACCGACACCGATATTATCGGTATGTGGTCAACAGCACTTAGGACTTTACAAGAAGATGAGTGGCTATATAGATTAAGACAGGCTACTTTTGTCAATCCTTAAAGAAATTGCTAAGAAATAAAATTATTGCTTTGAAGTTTACTAATTTTATTAAAGTCAAATAAATGTCCCTTAGTTAAATTGGGTGTGTCGGAAAAAAATATTCTAGTAGCCTACTTTGGTGGATTTTTTTTAAGGCCTTAGTGGTACATAAATTTGATTCTGTGCCTTTATAAATTAACAAAATAGGATCATCAAACACACCAATAGTTTGATACAGGGGATCTGACAGCCCTTTAGGGGGAATGGGGGAGCATTATTATTTCTATTCTAGCGCCTTTCACATATTAAAATATCTTCTCAGGGCTAACCAAAGCTAATCACAAGTTTTCCCAGGGCTGTGGAGTCGGTACACAAAGCCTTTAACTCCTCTATTTATCTACTGTCTGACTCAGACTCTTCCAGGTATGGCTATAGTATATTCATTAGTAGGTAATAACAAATTTACTGCAATAAAATGCTCCAATACAGATCACTTCAGAGAAGATTCTTTGACATTGTGAATTTATATTTGAATAAATTTGTCAATCTAAATTACAAATATTATAAAAAGTAAACAAGTAAAATGATATAATTACCATTATTGTTATAATTAGTAGGCCTAAGTTATTTTCTTTCGAAGCTGGAGTCGATAAATTTTTACCGACTCTGACTCCAATCAAAATTGCTTGCGACTAGGACTCCAAAGCCCTGATTTTTAACCCATTTGATTTCTACTAAAAACAAACTATTTTTCAAATATTTAAAGCTCATTTTAAGGAAGGAGACTCAATATTCCTTGAAATAAGAGCATAATGACATACTAAATATTATCTTTCTTTCATCAACTATGCATAAAACTTAATCAAAGATCAGATGCACAATCAGAAATTTACTTTCTAGGGAGGGTGGCTCAACGCCCCTATGTGTACTTTTTACCAATTAAAGCTATTAAGGGAACTTAACCTATATCAAGGTACCTTTTGAATCCTAAGTTGTAAGTATACTCTTAAAATAAGAGTTAGAAAAAACCCTTTTTATTTATTTTAGAAACTTACCCCACCCATGATTTTCTTCAATTTTATTAGGTTTGTGTGGTTTTTTTCCAGCAAACTCTTATACCTTGAGTTCCATATACATGTTGTACCTAAAGTGATCCTTTAACGGTGAAACCTCAAGTACGGCTTTCACATAATTTTATATATATATATATATATTCCTGTACCTAACTTATGTACAGTTTCTCAGTTACATCCTCCCTGCACACGCTGTGGTATCTGCTTGATGCACACAGAATTAGCACATGGAACACTGTGTACATAATGTTGGACCAATCAGCTTCAGCTATCTAGTTCGGAGGGGGATTCCCTTCATGCTGCATCTGAATTACTCACTTCGTGTTCATTTACTATGTGTTACACACAATGGATACTTATATATGATTCTAGAGTTTTACGGTACTGAAGATATAAGAAATTTTGGAAAAAAAAAAAAAAAAGTTTGCACAGAAAGTGGGCCCACCAAAAAAACAAACAAAAAAGGTAGGTTTTATAGGTTTGACCCACTTTGACAAACCCTGTTAAAATTTAGCTTAACAGATAGATTCAACACATCTTCAGAGAGCTATATTATTGTTTTTATTACTTTTTAAGCTTTAATAAAATGGTTTGTGCTTTGAGAGGTGAGCAAATACTCCGATGTCCCTCTTCCCTTGGCGTGTCTTTGACAAAGACACAATAATATACAGTAGGTGCTGCTTACTGTGATCACCGATAATGGTATCAATCGTCAGAGATATGGAATGCATCAGTAGTAGTCTACAAAACTCATTATGATATAACCTTAATTTATCAGCTAAAGCACTTTTGTTATGTTTAGTAATTTTTTAAACATAAAAATATATGTAGGATACTTTAATGTAATTTATCTCATATTTAAAAAAAATGTTAAGTACTAAAGTTAAAGTTTCTACAGTACACATTCATATGTAAGTTGTCTAAACATACACAAATTTAAGGAAACACATGGTAGAATTAATACTGTAGTTTCTTTTTGTTATCGTTTATAACACAGCATCTGTATTTAATGTGGCATTGTTTATTATTACCAATCAGCTATTGTTATCAATTCCTCTCAGTCCCAATGTGATCACAATAAGCGGCGCCCACTCTAATAATGATTGGTGGAAGTTTAAACAAATCCAAATATTTAACTTTAAAACTAAGACAAGCAAGTTCCCTACCCTTATAAATGTTTCATCAAGTTGGCTACTCATTAAAGAAATAAAGAAAATGGCCCCTATTCAGCAGAGCCACTAAGTATAAAGGGAAGAGGGTGTGAATTCCTATCCCTCTTTGAGAACATTTTGTTTTTAGCATGATTTATAAATAGGATCCAATTAACTTAGTTCCTATTTTAAATTGCCAAGATGCTGATGGCATGTTCTTATGACGGATGATTTAATTGATAATAATCCCTTTTATCACACTTAGGCTATATAAGAATTATTAGGAGTATTTTTGTTTTGTTACAATTTAGACCTATTCCTTTTATTGTTTTATTACTAAGGTAACCTACTTAGAAGATGTCAAATCAAATTATAACAGATTTTATAAAGTTTGATAATTTTGAATATTATGTATTTTAAACAAAACTCACTAAAATCATAAGTGAAGTATAGAAATGGAAACACAGTAAACTCCCGAATATCCGCGGGCAGATTATTCACTTTGCGGCTCAACTGCAGCATCACCAACAGCAGGGGTTACGTTTTTGAAAAACACCGCGTTGATGGAGAAAAGACGGCTACCGAATGTTGTACTCAGTAAATCTCTAGAAAAGAGATAATGGCGAGAGAGACAAAGGGTTTATGCAACACTCCTATCTGACAAACTGATATTACGGAACATAAATAGTAGGACAAGGAAAGAGGAAGCAGCTGCAATGAAGCTTAAGACTATTGAATACTTCTTTTAAGTGATGTGTCCATTTTGAGTATAGTGGACATTGATTTAAAGTGTATTTTTATTATCTTAGTCCGTGAGTATTATTAAACGCAATCACAATAGATGAATACTAGTTTGAATATTGAATGTGCTAAAATCTCTTGTTTTATTAATTTGTAGATTATCTGCGGCAGTCATCCCCTCCATTACTCGGATAATCAGGAGTTAACTGTATTGCTATCTTTTTGTTGATTTATTTTCTTTGCATTATAATGTTGATAATTTGAGGTGTATGAATTCATCATTTTCTACAAAAAAATAAATTCTCTCTCTGATCAATATTATTCAAAATTTAAAGTAATTTTAATTTAATTACATGTGGAAGGTTAGGTTAAGTTTAATAAATATGAACTATAGTAATAAAAAACATTAATTAATGCTGCTAAAATTGCTTATTTCCTGCCAAAATAGCAACTTTTACCATTTTCATATATTTATTTATGAAATTCATTCCCACTTTCCAGTCATTTGTGTTATTTCACTATGGAGATTTTCAAGATTCTTTAGACCAGATGCAAGAACAATTAGTTATTCATTTTCAATCTAGTTGTGTTTGCCACTAGGCCTAATTAGGAATAACTTAGGTGCGAGCATTTTAGAAGGTTTTTACGTCGTTATGAAACAAAAAATTTAGTCTGCGAGACAATATGGCCAACCAATCCCATTTTTTAGGAAAGTTAAACATTTGTTCTATTTTATTAAAAATTTTTAAAAGTAGCCTAAGAACCAATTCGCTGTATTATTTTGTTCATAAAAGAATAGTAGAATATTGATATTTTGGTAAAAAAGAAAAATAACAACTTATAGAATTTGGTGATGGAAATCATCCCCATTTTATATTTTCTGATGAATGAGAATAGGCCTAACTACTTGACAAATATCAAATGTCCAATGTGAGAATGAGCTAAGATTGTCTGTCACTGCACAGTAACTAGAATTGCCAACCAAGGCTACATTTACTTGAGAAAGAGTTATGATTACATTGATGAGGCCTGCCTGATACAAAAATTAAAGCATGTAGACTCTATTCAAATTTAAATTAGTGTTCTGAATATAACAATCCCTGACTTCTTACCAGAAATATGGAGAATGTTGCCTAAGAACGTATAACAAAATATACTGTATTTTACTTACGATAGCAAAATGGTGAATTGATAGTTTTTATAATTATATTTACTAGGTACCTATTTGAAATTATTTTATTTTTATAACATTTAGACAGATCCATAGGCCTAAAACCCAAGTCCAAACATAAACATACTTAACAAACATGTGGCTTGGCCCATGATCACTTACAATTTGATGTCATCTTATTGCTTAGGCTACCATACTATGAAAGTCAGATAATTTATTTTGTGAATATTAATTGAGATTCTAATTTATTAATGAATTGAATGGTATTGAGGTCCAAAACAAGTCAGTTGAGTGATTAGGCCCTATTGTAATAAAGGTTTGATTAAGTTAGAATAGAAAGGAACCTAATAATATATATATGTATACTTTATATAACATTAAAATATATATTAATACCATAGTTTATTTCCATGTAGCTTCCAGTGGGTGTATTCATTCAGACCTTATATTTCCAGTCCAGTTCCTATGGAGCCTTGTGTGAGTTTGCTGGATGTAAAATATTTAGTGGATGTCCAAGTATGTTTTTGTTTGGGTAAGAGAAATATAGTTAATCAATGACAAGAATATTGTCTGTTGCGAAAGATAGATAAATGTGTTTCCTGCAAAATATTGCACTTTTTTTTCAGCACTGTCTCTTAGTTCCTACTGCATATTAATCTGCTCTTTAAGTACATCCTTGGTCATGCAATTTTACAGATTTTTCGACAATATTTGTTCCTGCATTACTAAGTTCTATGCGAGGCTTAGTTTGGCATTATTCACTATACCAAAGTTTTTTAATTATCTTGATTAGTGATATTGGCTTACTGGTACTTGCAATTTTATGAGTGTAGTGCTAATATCAATTTTGTGATTTCCAGGGAATATCGGAAAGAAAAAAATTGACAAAAAAGGTATGGTTTTTAGCCTAAATAAACTAGGTATATACCTGCACACATCCTTAAAAACTCATAATATCCTAACATTACCATATAAGTTACCATACCGGTACCATGAAGAAATATTTTCTAATACAGTAACCAAACCAGTATAAATTAAGTTACATACTGTACCTTTTAAAACTAAATTAAATTTCTTCAGAAAAAAAACTATAGGCCCAATGATTCAACAGATTTATATGGAAGACCCTTGCATTGACAAGTCCATACACCTAAAAGAAAAATTATATTTTTCACACTAGATATAAATAAAATAACTTTATAACATTAAAAAAAACCATAAAATTTGCCTTTATAAAATATTTACTAGATCATTTAGGATACCTGCATTAAAAGTGATATGATCTGGGTTGTTTGAATAATTTAAATGATTAATGTATGTCGTTTTCCATTTAAAATCAGTAAAATTAGGAATCCGTTTCTTAATTTGGGTGCCTAGTAATAATATATTTAAAAATTAAAGAAGTACAAGAACATTTCTACAGGTATTCAAATAAAATGAGTTTGATGCATCTAAATAAAGTAAAATTAGGAACGCTACTAGTTTTAAATCTATTATAGACGTCAGTCAGATAATAAGCAGTCTGATTAAAAATAAAAACAATATTAGTACAGCCCTCCAGGTCTTCATTTAAAAAGGCTTTGATGCATCTAAATAAATTAAACAAAGGGTCACAATTCTATTTAAAACTACACAAGGAAGCTTACCTTAGCGGTGAAAGTTTAATAAATCTCATAAACAACATTACAGCTTATCAAAAACTTAAAATACTACATTAGTTAAATATTAAAATCTATACAAACAGTAAAATATTTGGCAAAAGTTCTATACGTCAATTTTACTAGTTGCACGCACCTGCGTTACTTAGCAGCACTGTGCAGCTAGCCTCTACCCAGGGGATAGCACATGCGTACATAGCGCTAGCTGTGACGTACAATCCAGGCATTACTGAGTTTCCCACCTAAAAAAGAGGAGAAACAAAACATAGACAAACTTATTTGCCATATTACTAAGGGCTGTTACACGCGTAAACATTAGACCTAAGAAAGATACAAATATACTCAACCATACAAGTTTTGTAAATATTTTAGAAAGAATTGTAATATGGCTTTGATAAATTTCACTCACATAATAACTAAACAGAACAATGTTTCGCCTGAGTTCCATAACTTATTTTCAATATTGATTAAAGTTTTTTCAAATAATGTTAGGGAAACCAGATATATAGATTAGTTGTTTATCATATGTTTGAATGGCAATGATTGCTTTTGAAAGATGAGCTCAAAAGGCATAGGGCATTCAAGGCAGAGGAATTAAAAAAAATAATAATAAAAAATTCCAATATTAAAAGATTAGCACCACGAAAAGAAAATTGTGTCCAAATATATTTTAATGTTAATGTACAAGTAACCATGTCTATTTAAGCCTATGTCCAAATGATTATTTTATAATGTACCGGTAAAAATGTTTGTTTGTGTTTAAATGATGTTCCAGATTATGGCTGTTGTAATTACAACCGTAACGTCGAATACTATAATTTAATCAATGAGGCTCAAGCCAGATGAATCTTGATCATATTTTACTATATTATTAGTGTTATTGTGATCATATATACTATCAAAAGTAACAGCTGCATATAACATGACTTGACAAATTAATGAATGAAAGTATACCTAGTAACATTTTCCAACTTTCAGATATGCTCATTCGTAAGAAAATTGTGGAAGGCGTTAAACTTTGACAATAAAGTTTTTCATCGTATAGCGTGCTACATTAAAAGTCCGATACACTGGCACACGTGCCCCCCCCCCTCCCCAGCTGCCATTCTCATCCTTTGGCTTCACACCAGCGCTATTCATCTGCCAGCAGTCTTTGTTTACATTTGTTAGATTGTGCATCGTTTTCAGGGGCGCACCCACGAGGGGGCTTAAGACCCCCCTCCCCAAGCAAATTAAGAATAATACAAAAATATGATTATAATTATTTTCACGGAAGAGCATACAGATGTTGATGCCACTGTAATATCACTGATGCTCTGAATAAGGCTGACTCTCTAGGAACCACTATAACTATGCCTAGGATAGTTAAGAAACAAAATCACCGAGACAATGTGTCAGCTGAAAATACAGAAGCGTTGTTTCACCCAGCTTCATCCAACCGGAAAAACTTCGACTGGATACGAGAAGGAATCTTTCTGAGGTTGTCTGTTGCAGAACTAGAACTTTGGTATGAACAGTTCAGAGCCGAGTCCAGTATACAACATTTTCCAACTGGAACAGTGTGACCAGTGTGACATCTTTTCATCTACAAGTAATGAGGCGGCCTGGTGGTCTAGGGGTAAGGTGTCAAGACTTCTATGCTGGTGGCCGGGGTTCAATCCTCGGTCCCGGCAAAGATTTATCTGATTACCAAACCCCTTCCTTCACCTCTGACAAGACATCTTGTGAATGTG
>CABFVZ010004878.1:0-40584 GCA_902151445.1 Timema monikensis | reverse complement strand
GGGGAAGCACTCTGACTTGGTGTCATGGGGGAAGCACGCGTGCGGGCAGGAACTGGACATTTGACATATGTCAACTGTGTGGTTAGTAAATAATAAAGAGAAACAATTAATTTGTTTTTTGATAAAATCTTGGAATGGGCCGGATATAATTTTATGACGGTTCGGATGTGGCTTGCGGGCCGTAGTTTGTAGATTCCTACCTTAGACCATTCGACCATCCAAGTGTCTCTAAATCAGTTGATAACGTGTCCGTAAATTATAGTTTATTGATTAAATCGTTATAAACCTAGAAAAAAAAATGTGTAAATAAAGTTAAACCTGAACTAAATTGATGGTCGGAACACAGGGTGTTGTGTTTATTCTAGAGTAAAATTTGTGTAAATCTTATGATGACTTCATTGGCGTGTCGTGGATTGTTTCCAGAGCAAGCAGAGCTTGTTTAAACTGTATACTCCATCCTGTTATCCTGAACGGTTTGTCTTACCTTGACAGATTACACTATGACTATATCTTATAAGTTGTGGGATACACCATAAGGAAAACTTATAAGATAGGTTTTCTATCTTACAAGGTAAACGGAGTGTACATTTGATAAGATACACAAGTTTTAGATAATTTTTGTTTACTCTGGCAACACTCCACGGTACGTCACTGTATGAGATATGCCTCTTTTTCTTTTACCTTCTTCAGTGGTTGTGCGATTTAATGCGTCACTTTCTTGTTGGTCTTTATTGCTCGTGATGGGGAGATCAGGGCTCGAATCCAGATTGGATCCACTGAAAAGGATTTTTCATAAATGGTTTCCAATTCTCTCCGCACAAATGATGGGACATTTACTCTAAATTTCTAGCATCCATCTTCCTATTTCATTAGCGTATTTAGTGTGTGCGTACAACCAAAACGGGTAGTCCCACTAAAATGCGGCGAAAAATTTCCTAAAAACATGGTAGGCCTACGTATATAATTAACATATGTTTCTATTTATAGATTAATTATGTTATTTTATAATATTTATCACAGGATTTGACGTAAGAATACGTGAAAGTAGATCTAGTAGCTTTTGTAGCTGTCAGAGATTATTATTACTATGAAAATTAGACTGTAGATGCGTAGCCCCGCCTTAAATCACTTGAAACATTTATTACCACCCATAGTACACCACTTCTCTGGTTCCGCATGTTGTGATATCTGTGTCCCTCTCTAGCGGCATACTAGGGAACCAACACCCTCGTGTTTCGCGACCCACGAGTTTTAACCAGCCAATAGATGGGGACAGAAGCGCACGGTTGTGCAAACACTGGGCATTTCGCGAACTAAGCCCCTCCCACCTTCCCACCGCATTGGCGCAAACTGCAATGTGATGTATTCAATCTTGCGGAACCGCCATTGCGAATATCAAGTAGAAGTAGGATTCCCGCTTCTCGTAGAAAATAACTTTTAGAAAACGATAATATTATTTTGCGATCATTCATGTTTTCATTTATTTGAAGTATTTAACGTGCAATTTCTGAACCGACTGATTAAATCAGCACACAAGGATTTCTATGAGCGAGAGTGAAAGGGCTTACCAATTTTTGCCGGTAAAGGTATTTTCACATACATTCTAAGGTTTTGTTACATGCCACAATCGGTGACCTGATGGTCTAGGGGTAAGGTGTCAGACTTCTGTGCAGGCGGCCGGGGTTCAATCCTCGGTCCCGGCACAGATTTATCTGATTTCCAAACCCTTCCTACACCTCTGACAAGACATCTTGTGAATGTGTGGAATGCCAGGCCGCCACCGTGGTTCGGATTCCACGTTAAACTGTAGGTCCTTCATTTCATCTCACAATCACCCTACCATTACACATTAGCGTAAGTGCATATAACCCGAACGGGTAGTAAGACGTGGTGCTAATAATAATAATAATAATACATGCCACAATCGGCATAGGACCAACGGCTTTACTTCCCCTCCGAAGGAGGTTGTGCTAAGGATTTTTTTATTGCTCAATAAAATCTATCGAACCCGATTGGGTTTGAACCCACGAACATCGGATCCTGAGGAGAACACTTTACCACAAAATCACAGGAGTCGGCCTTTGATCAGTTTTTTTTAGCTTCGCGTCTTTACTACCCGTTAGGGTTATACACTTACGTAGGCCTACTAATTACGCTAATGGTTTTGGGGGATTAGGAAGGTTATATTTAGAGGAAATGTATCTACACTTGCGTAGAGTAAGAGTGTAAAACCATTATGTAAAAAGCCACCCTCAGTACACCCGACCGAGATTCAAACCTCGATCTTCTCATCATCGGCAGTCTATTCTACTGCGAGAGTAGCGCGCTAGACTATGCAGCTACCGAAGCGGTTCTTTGATTAGTTTATTAGTTTGTATTTTACCTGGTGGGCCGGCGTGATTTGGGCTCCTGCAGCTATTCTAAACTAAAATCTATTCGTTCAATTCTAAATTATCGTTGCTAGTTAATTTAAATCCAAAGTTCCTGTGAGTAATTCCAAGGACTCCCAGAATACATATTCCGTGAAGATGGCATTATATGTAAAACCATCCCATTGTTTGTTTGTACCCTAAACTATTTCTTAAGGTGGGTATTAGTGAACGCGAGTTAAAACCACTGTGTTTGCAGTTTCTATATAGAAACTTATTTTTTTGTCAAAATAAATAAAATATTGCTCAAGTAGAGACATAAAGTTTAATTTTCTTCAAATTATTATAACTACTGATAACTTATCTGTCATGGACATGAGCATAGCGGCATTAGATCAAAACATTTTAAATGAAGAGAAAATGTTGTCATTAAATTCTAAGACTCCCTTGACAGAGATATTCAAGGACTGTTGAGGTCATGCCATGTGAAGAAAATTAAACAACAATTGACGATCTCTGGAAAGCCGATCTCAACGATATGCGAAGTCTCGGAAAATAAAACGACGGTGCAGGTACTTGCTCACAGTTATCGACGTGTTTAGCAAGATGGCCTGGGTGAGGACGCTTCCATCCAAGACAGGGAACGTCGTGAGAGATGCCTTTCGGGACATTTTCGAACAGAGCGGTCGTAAACCTTTAAGCTTACAGACGGACAAGTGGACAGAGTTCACGGAACGTCTAGTCCGGAAATTTCTTAAGCAAGAAGGCGTGCATTACTACACCACTCATAATCCGGACGTGAAGGCAAGCATCGTGGAATGATCCAATATAACTCTGAAAGGGCGCTTGTGGCACTACTTTGTGGAAAGGTTACCCCACCAAGTTTAATTCGTGGATTCCAACCAGTTACGTCAGTGCCTTACCATGGAGGACTAGTTTTACATCACTTTGCCGAGCGACAGCTCTATGGGATATTTCCCGAAAAATACCCTCGCGAATTTCACCACGCCAACTACCCTACCGTCTTACACTCGAATACCAGTGGGAAGTCGCTCTCACCGAATTTAAATATCCGTGTTCTTTCACCATCGTACTTGAGGGTTAAAATATTGTATGGTACAACTGGGTGAAAGCTAACGGCGTGGAACAAATATTCAAAGATCACATCCTTCCTGGAAACTACAGCACTATCCATGAATTGGTCAAAGCCCTAAATGAAATAGAGGCGTTTAAAGAGGATTCCGGAGTCTTACTCAAGTTCACAAGCACCAACAAAAAAGTGGACGTTGTTTCTTCTTCACCAAATATACAGCTGCTGCTGAACTAAGTCTACAGCTAGGTTTCGATCCTCACACTAATCTGATCAACGTCCCAAAGTCACCGTATGCCACCAACATTCTACTAGGCTTGACCTCGCAAATGTACATCTACTCGTATATCGTCGATCCTTAGCCCGTGGGTGACATTGTGGCATCTCTTACGTATTGTCGGTATCAACAACATAATCTTGCTCTACGGCATACATAAGACAGCTATGAACCGTTGCGCTACGTGCCCATACTTAGAAGAGAAATTGAAAGCCTGGAAATATATATAAGAACAGGCACTAGTGAACATGTACCTTTCGAGTTTGGGAAAGTGTGCGTGAAACTTCATTTTCGACGCTGCTCAACATGAATTGTCCCTACCAAATATACTACGTCAACCAAACTGGAACAGGAATATCTTCGATCTACCACGGTGTTCCCTATCAACGCGGGCACGGGATAGGAAGTTTTTTAGCGACCTTTTCAAGAGCGTCGTACCGTTGCTGAGAAGCGGCGTTAGGGCCATTGGAAAACAGGCGCTTCATACGGATATAAACGTGCTCTCCGACGTCGTCGATTAGCGTCGTCCTTTCAAAGAAGCTCTATGGAAGCGTGTCGGCGAGGCTGGAACAAACCTGAAACGCAAGGTGGAGCAGAAGATCGACACACTGATAACCAGCTCAGGCTATAAAGGGCTTCGTAAGAAGCACCAACGTCAGTCTTCTGTCGTTGCTAGACGTAAAAAGGTCAAGAAAGAAGCGGTAGATATTTTCAGTTGAAATGTCGTTTCTACACCCCCAGTCCTGCGAGTGTGTCAGCAATGAACTCTATATCTTTTCCGTCCCACCCACGCAAACCAGTCTTGAAAATGGGCAATGGTTCCAGTACAAACCCGTTTCTTCCCTCACTGTTGATTCGCCCATCGAATTTACCGTTACCGGTCAAGGCGAGTTCTATATCGATCTTTCACAGACTATCTCAGAGCGGCCATCATGAAACCAAACGATGGCGATTTCACTGAGGTGGATCAAATTGCTCCCGTCAACAACTGGTAGCATTCGTTATTCACACAGGTGGATGTGTTTTTAAACCAAAAACTAGTATCACCACCCAGCAACACGTATACTTATAGATCGTACATTGAAACGTTGCCCAATTACAACAGTGACGCCAAAATAATACACTTGACTTGTGGTCTCTGGTTCACAGACAATCCCGGAACCTTTGAGGAGGCAGGGGATTTGAGGCCCGTCGAAGTCTCACCGCAAAAGTAAGACGGTGGATCTTTTGGAGTAGCTACACGGTGACGTGTTTAACCAAGAGAAATATCTTTTGAACGGTACCGAGCTCAGAGTCAGGTTGGTCCGTTCCAGAGACGGGTTTAGTCTTATGGCCGTCCCTGAACTCCCTCACTTTAAGGTTCACATCGCTGAAGCCGGCCTTCTAGTGCGACGTGTCAAAGTAGCACCTTCTATACTGTTGGCACATGTCAAGGCATTAAACGTCAGTCCCGCAAAGTATCCCATCAGCCGCGTGGAAGTAAAAACACTCACTATTCCTACGGGTGTGCAAGGGAAATCAATGGACAACGTATTTACCGGACCGTTACCCGAACGATTCGTGGGATTTGTATCAAACGCGGCGTTCAACGAAGACACCACCCAGAACCCGTTCAACTTCCAAACCTATGCCATAAACCATTTCTTTCTGTACGTGGACGGTGAACAAGTGCCATCGAAACTTTCTGAACCGACCAACAATATCAGCACACGAGAATTTCTATGAGCGTGCTCGAAAGGACTTAACAATTTTGCCGGGAAAGGTATTTTCACATAGCTCGCTGCGTTATTTTACTTGCCACAGTAGATACGAGACCAATGGCTTTATTTCCCCTTCCAAGGACGTGATGCTACAGATTTTTATCGCTCAAGGAAAATCCGTGGATCCCAGCTAGGTTTGAACCCATCAACATTGGGACCTGAGGAAAGCACTTTTTCCCCCAACGAGGTTGACTTCAATTAATTTAAATTAATTTAAATGTGGTTCCCTTTATGTGGTTAGTGCTGTAATAACAATTATTTGTAACCTGTGTGTTGATATCCATTATTATTTTATCACCTTGAGTTTGTTTTTTCATTGAACATTATTTAGTAACATCATTGGACAACTAAGAAAGACTAGGAAAGTGGAGGCCATGGGAATGAAGTTTGTGAGGAGAATGTGAGCTGTCTTGAGGAAAAACAAGATTAGGAATGAAGTTATCTGGGAAATAGTGGTGCTACAGTGAGTACATGAGAGAATAGAGATTGCAAGACTGGGGTGGTATGGTCAGATAAAGAGGACGGAAAAAGAGAGGATGCCAAAGAAAGAGATGGGTGGAGCAGATAACAGAAAGTGTGCAAGGGAGAGGATAAGAATGGAAGACATTAAAGGAGTAAGAATGTTGGGATAGAGGAAGAAGGAGGCATTTTACTGAACTGACCCGGCCACAGCCTGGAAACAGTGACATGGTGATGATGATTGGATGACTGGCTGTACATTTCCTTTGGTAGGGCATCTTGAGACATCTTTTTGGCACTCTAGGTATTTTATCTAAAATCTGAAAAGTGGGGGTGGGTAGGAAGGGCAGGGATGAGAAAGAAGGACATAATCAGCCAAGCTAAGGTTAAAGTCGACAGGACTTTTGCCAATTATTTTATTTTATTTTATTAAAAAATATATATTAATTTATTTTGACTTTATTTTTAGTATGTTAATAGGTAATATTAAATTCAGAGTTCTATTTACATTGTTACATTATAAATATAGCTTGGGTTTTGGAGTCGGAGTTAGTAAAATTGTACAGACTCCGGCCTCAAAATAATAACTTATAATATTATAACAGTCCAACACCTTATCTCAGTCGGTAGTGTGCCTGCTTACTGAGCTAAGGGTCCTGGGTTAGAGTCCCGGCATGACCAAAGATGTATCATTGGTGAAATAAGGGTCTGCACTTTCACAACGATAAATTAACAGCTGGGGACTGGATGATGTCTCTGTCCAAGTCTTAAGTTAGATGATAAAATATTTGAAGCCACGACAGGCCTACCTAACCAGTAGTAGGAAATATAATATGGGTTGAATAAAAAACTGACCCAGACCATTTTGCTGGAAACAGTTATGGACGTAAAAATATATTTTAACAATATTTTATTTTTTATTATTTAAGGAACAAAATTAGTTATTTCAAATGACAAATGTATTTAAATATAAATTCCAATGCCCAAAAGGCTTCCCCATGAAGTAATTAGTATTAGAGCACTTTACTGCAGTCAATATGTTATTACTAATTAATAAACTTTAGGCACTTTTGAAGGAGAAGATGGAGTCAGGTCAGTAGAAAAATAGAAGAGTCAAAGTTAAGAGTTGGAATCGAAGGCTTGGTGTACCAACTCCAATTGCCCTGCCCTAGATTGGGATGTTTGTTTAGAACTAACATCATAGGGTAGAAAGAAGTGACTGAAAAGAGCTGGTCTAGTTTAATTTTTATGATGAGTTAGTAAACATTAGGACGAATCCGCTGACAACTTAAAACAACTTGTCCTCAATATCTCGGCAGTGAGATTAGCTATTGGGGCTGACGAAATAATATATATTCGGAGGGGTCACTTTTCCCGTCTTCGGGGCCTTGCGGATTTGAACATCGGGTGCTTGTACTGGAAGGCAACCGTCATGCCCAAGGTACTGGGTTTGAATCCGTGGGAGGTGTCGGTCGAGCCATTGGCTAGGTATTACTTACCAAGCCAGTTCTCTCGCGCGCTTCTATGTCTCAAGACTTTTGTATTTTTGAACATCTTTTTAGAATCACGTTTTATAGTAATTCGTACTGCTATTAATAAATCCTAAAAACCAAAGCCTTCTAAAAATTACGAACCCACACATCTATTTTGCCACCATCCCTAATCTTCCCCGCAAGTTATCCTGACAAATTAGGTCTGCAGGAAGGGAGGTAGTGACAGCCATAAAAAATATTCTTTGTTTCTATTTTATTTTGATGTATCTATGCAAATAGCTGATAAGTGAAAACATAGCTGTAATGAAACTTTCTTAGACAAAATATAATAAAGTGACTTCCAAGATCACTTTATAAACATCTATGAAATATATATATATATATATATATATTTTGTTTAGTTATTTTATTTTTTATTTTAGGGACTTAATTAAACGATCTTCTCATACACAGACATTATATTTTTACAAATTGAGATAATTGGGCAAATCAAAGATAATAATATAAGATTTTGAGAGCTATGTGTATGTATTGTCAGTCAATTTAATTATTAAACATTGAAGATAGGGGATAATTATGAGAGAGTAATATATTTTTATAGAATATTTATTTAAAAATATTACAAAAAGCAACATGATTATTGGCCTATCATGATCTAATTGATTTATTACAGTTTTATTTTAAGTTTGTGTTAACCTTTTTGTTTAAAGTTCATCACGGGCTTGGACTGTTTCCTTGTCCCTGATGGGCAAAGAGGCCCAGAAATTAGCTCTTTCCTGAAGAAGTTCTGAGCCCAAACCCAAATGGTGCCCGATGTAAAAGTAGTTCAGTTTATCTGGTGTCACTGGTTCCCAAAGTTCAGGAATCAACTCACTCGTTTCAGGAGTTGGGTTTCTGCAAAAAGAAGTTTGATAAATAATGGCAATATTAATCTTTAAATGTTAAGCTTTGTCAAGTAATTCAGGCAATATTTAGATTAAAACCAGGGTTTCCAAACATGCATGTAAGTGTTATTAAGCCATAAGAAACTGTGCAATCTTGTGTAACAAAGTGTTGCACATAGTCATTTTTAACTATCTAGCAAGAAATTATAATAAACTTAAAAGTTTATCTGTCATAAATCATAATTATATAAATAAGCTCTAAATCTGACATATTTTGCATACTATTCATTTAATTGATCTATTTTTTGACCCCTTAAGTGTTAAACCAGATCAAAATAAAAAGAGAGAAATGGAGTTGTTGGAGAAGTTTAGGTTTACAATGTTTCATGTGAGCATATCTTAAATGTGGCATGATGTATTTTTGAATATCCTGTCTAAAGGTAGGATTCCTTCAGCATGACTGGACTGGTTTCCATAGTTTGTTATATGGCCAGTTCCATCGAGGCGACTGCGACTGGTGACCAGAGTGTGCGTCCAGTGTCTCTACATCGTGTCGAGTCTGATAGCAGTGTGGTTGCAGCTGCACCATTGAGAAAACATGTGCTTTAGTAGAGTTATATTTAGTTTTGTGTTTGATTGGGCTGGTTTTGAAAATGGTCCAAGATTTCTCTGTAGAAGAAGACGAAAATTTAATTGAAGAGGTGACAATGCACCCCTCAATTTTTGACATATTTTCGCCAGTGTACCAGAACCAGCATGTGGAAAACAACACATGGAAAGAGATCTCAGGAATAGTTGGTTGATCAAGTTAGTTTTTTTATCAACACTATTCTAAAATAACACAGAACATTAAATAAAACACAATTAAAAAACTCTGATAACTGAGGAACAATCTGTAGTACACATAAAATTATCCATGACTGTCTACCAAGAGAAGCATCTAGAGAAACACTGTATCCCGCATTTGCGACACCAACCCAAGTTTGCGATGGGGAAATCCTTCCTTAAGTTCGCATGCGCTAAGGGCACCATGTTATTAATTGTACATGTGCAGTTTCAAGTTACATGTTGGTCAGTCGCTTCAAGGTTATTTACAAGGTTAGTTCCTTGAATAATTCTTGTCCCAAGCATGTTAGTTTATGTAACCAATAAAACCCTCTTTGTATTAACAATTAACATTCTGGTTTTATATTCAGATATTCAATAAGAGTTCTAGTGTTTAGTATATGTTATGGGTGGAAGAAGAAAGGGTAAACCGAGCTTTACCCAGGTACTTTATCCAAAAGGTCTGGGTAAAGTTTAAATAAAAGTTTCTAGCTTTACCCGGGTAATCGGCGGTATATCCATAACCACTTGGGTAGAAGTTAATTTTACTATGAAAAAAGAATATAATGAATGAAAAGAGGAACATTTTATTTATTAATTTTATATAAAATATAAAACATGTTGACACTATTAATTAAATAATGAAATGCTAAGTTAAAAATGGGTTTGTGGTGGGATACTCTTTCTCAAATATGACTCAGCCAGACTGCTTATTTTAACAGGCCAAGCTTGAATGGCACTTAGAATAACAAAGAATTCCTTTGAATTGGCATTTTTTGGTTGTATTTTATTAATTCATCTTTGATAGCCTTGACCTCGCAAAAATGACAAAGATTTGTTAGCTGATGTAATGGTTTTTTTACTATTGATAATTTTATACTGTACTGTCGGGAAGTGCTTGTTATGTCTGGGTCAGTAAGTTATTGGTGTCTCACCTGCTGTCAAGAAATTTACAACACAGAATATACAAAATCATAATTTGGTTGTTGTTCTCTATGGCTGCAAAACATGGCCTCTTACCTTAAATCACAAAAATAAATGTAGGGTGTTCAAAAACAAGGTGCTTAGGAAGATATTTATTTGATAAAAAAAAATTGACGATAGTGGGAGTGGAGGAGGCTACATAATGATGAGCTGCATGCCATGTACTAATCACCAGACATTGTTAGGGTAATAAAATCTTGCTGGTTAAGATGGGCAGACCATGCAACACGAATGGGAGTATTTAGACCTGCGTTTAAGGTATTGATTGGCAAACCCAATGTGAAAAGACCACTGAGAAGACCACTGAGAAGACCCAGATGGGAGGATAACATTAGAATTGACGTGAAAGAGATAGGGTGTAATGAGCTGGACTGGATAGAATTATCTCAGATAGGGATAGGTAGTGTACTTTTGTGAGTGTGGTAATGAACTTTCGAGTTCCTAATGCCATAGAGAAAGTAAGTAAGTATTGATAATGTGCTTAAATTGATATAGATTTTGTCACAAACCGAGTTCTTAGAAAAGCATTTGGTGATTGTTCCATTTTGTGTCAGAGTTTTTATAACCCTTTATCATCTACTTTAACAACCAACATAAGAACACTGCAAAAATAAAATCCTTTGTCAACATCGGGGATTTGAACATGAACTGTGCTTCCAATTTGAGCCAAAGGGAACTTGGGGATAGACAAGCATTTCATTATCTTTGCCTAATTTTCTAAGCTCTCTTTGGATATATGTATATCACCTGCAATGTATTATTTTTGCCACAAAGTAGGATTGTGGAAACCAATGTACCAAAACTTCAACTCCTCTATGTTTCTGCTGTCCGACTCAAACTCCAACTTTGACTCCTTCATAAATTACAAATGTATATTAAATTATAGAAAAAAATTCCTGTAATAAATGGTATCAAAAGATACATAATCAACACCACTTAAATCATCATGAATACAAACAGTATCTTTAGAGTTAGTTAGTTAAAATGACTAAGGAAAACTTCTTAAATTCCTATGAAAGTAAATATGAAACAAACTCTGTATTTAAGGAATAAAAAAAAAGTTTTTAACAGAAACTTGTGTCTTGATACCTATTGAATTTAGATGGATATAAAATGTGTTGCATTGTATTTATATATTATTATTTAATTACTCAATGGTTTTAGAAACTTGAAAGTTCATTGCCACACTTACAAAAGTACACCACCTATCCCTAGTTTGAGCTAGTTATATCCAGTCCATCCCTATCCCTATCTTGAGCTAGCACTATCCAGTTCGCTTCATTATACACTATCTCTTTCAGGTCCATTCTAATATTATCCTCCCATCTATGTCCAGGACCTCTCAAGAGTCTCTTACCAATGAGTTTGCCAGTCAATATCTTAAATATGATTCTAGATTCTTCCATTTGCGTTGCATGTCCTGCCCACCGTAATCTACAAGAACTGATTATCCCAACAATGTCTTGTGAGAGATCAGAGAAAGAAACTCATCATTAAATATCCCCGTCCACTATCCTGTATCCTCATCTCTATTTTGGACCAAATATCTTCTTAAGCACCTTGTTTTTGAACAGCCAAAATCTATTTCCGTGATGTAAGATAAGAGATTACATTTCACACCAATAGAGAACAACTGGTAAAACTATTTTTTTGTATATTCTGAGTTTTACATTCCTTGAAAGCAGATGAGAGGTCAACTACTTACTGCTTGAGTAATATCATACAATTTCTTGCAGTATTATTGTTAATATAATAATAATAATAATAATAATAATCATCATCATCATCATTACTACCCCAGTTAATATAATAATAATATCATTACTACTCCCTTCAAATCTTGAACCTCAAATCCGAATCTTGGAAAGAAATTGAGCCTGATAGAATAGAACATACAAATAACAAAATGAATAAGTGCCTAATGAGTTTGAAATATGTAATAAGACAGTGTAGAAACAATCTATAATAATGTATAGAAGTGGTAGTGAAGGAAGCCAACCTAAAAATATAGTTAGGTTAGGCCTTGATAGAAAATACAAATAGTAGCTAAATATTAACATTCATTCTTATAATCCATTAATTTTAACAAACATACATCATAATAAGTTCTGAGCCCACCAATAATCATTATTATAGCTCTAAAACAAATTTACCCGCCTCGATGGCATAGTTAGCTAATGCGCTAGTTTTGTATTGAGCTAGACTGCTGAGGACTGGGAGATCGAGATCTGAATCTCGGTCTGGTGAAATGGGTGGGGGTAGGGGTGTTCATAAATAGTTTTCCACGCAAATGCGGGTTCACTTGCTCTAAATTCAACCTTCTTAATTCCTAACCCATTAGCATAATTATCACTTAAGCATATAGCCCAAATGGGTAGTAAGTCGTGGTGATAAAATAAATCAATAAAAATCCAATTTCACTTGGGGGTGGGAATCAAAATTTTCTAGAATTCTTGAATCTTAAATATCCTTAAGGATACAAGAGATTTGAAGTAGTCAATTAACCATCCCTAATAAAAAACATGTATCTCATATATGAGCAAAACACAAAATCTCACGTGCTTTTGTTTAATATAAAAATGAGTCTCTAAAATCAGTTTTGATATTTTTAAATATAAAATACTTATTGTCAAAACCAGATCAACTACAAAGATAAATTGTCACTTGGTCTACATCTTTAAAATGTTATAAGTTTTATGTGAGTTGTTTTATTGAAATACAACACAAACCACAATGATAACATGGTCCTTATTTTTGCAGATATTTGACATACCCCGTAGAAGCAAAATTTGTCCATAATGTGGTCATTACATCAATCATTCTTTCATCCTCATGTGAGAGCATAATTCCCGGGAATAAAGCACCGAAAGGGAATAAATACTGGAGGTCATCACAATGACTCGCACCTGAAACATATTACAGGCACAAAAAATTAAATTATTATATATATATTTAGCGCTGTGTCTTACTACCCACTCGAGTTATACACTTTTCAATTATATTATAATTCATCATATAATGATGAGATCAAAGTCACTTTTATTTCCTCAAAGACATTCTGGAATTTAAGCTTTAAGAGAAAATTTACTAGAAATAGAATAATTATTAATCTGACACCTTAGCTCAGTTGGCAGCGTGTTTGTCTACTGAGCTAAGGGTCTAGAGTTTGATTTTCTGCATGGCCGAAAAATTTTTCATTGATGAAATTTGGGTTTATTCTTTCACATTGCTAAATTAATGACCAGGGACTGGATGTTGTGCCTATCCTAGTCTTAAGTTAGATTAGGAGTCATATGACAGTCCTAGCCAGCCTGTAGTGGAAAACATATGGCTTGAATGAAAAAAGTGACCTATGGCACAGGCTGGAAACAGTAATGGATGTAAAGTAAAATATAGTTATCACATAATTATGTGTTTTGTTGAGTTTTAAATGTAAACTTTGAGGACTACGGTTTCCTGGTAAGTGTGTAGAGGCCTTGCCTTTCTATCACCCTATCAATGTTTAATTCAATGCAGCCGTTTAGTGCCATTTTTCATTTACTTACAGAAATATGATAAGAGTAAAGACATTTGATAAGGTAATTTGATTCATTTTTTTTAAATTTCAGAATAACATATTAATGTTTTAAATAAAATATGGCAATAGCTGTAATACTCCACAATTATTTAAAATTAATGTGACTCAATAAATATAATATAAATTTCTGCCAACCATAGTCATGGAGCGATGCATCACCAAACAGTGAAGCAAATGTGTTGGTGCCCTTGTAATCAAAGTAATAGTAGAAAACGGGGGATGAAGCCGATTTCCTATGCTTCTTTACAGCCTCATCTGTACCAGACAGTATGACATTGTCGGTGAACATCTGTGACAGAACATACAAGCTGAAATGTTGTTAAACTATAAGTCACACGCAGTGATTTGCTTCAAATTGCTTAAAAATTGTTTTTATAATAAAGGAAATTGATAAAACTAAAGAAAAAGGAAAAATAAACTACTAAGAATAAGAATAAATTTGATGAAGAAAGCCCACCTAGGGAAAGAGGAAAGATGTGGGAAGAATCCAATGCACAAAGGTGACATCATCTTCCTTTCTTCTGTCTTCTATATTAGAAGTAGTCACACACACATTTTAAACACAAATATAATAATATTTCGGCATTGTTGNATGGAGTAATCCATTGTTTGTGTTATTTGTACTCTCTTCTTCTTTGTGTTTGATAAAGGCAACAATGCCGAAATATTATTATATTTGTGTTTAAAATGTGTGTGTGACTACTTCTACTATAGAAGACAGAAGAAAGGAAGAAGATGTCACCTTTGTGCATTGGATTCTTCCCACATCTTTCCTCATTCCCTAGGTGGGCTTTCTTCATCAAATTTATTCTTATTCTTAGTAGTTTATTTTTCCTTTTTCTTTAGTTTTATCAATTTCCTTTATTATAAAATTATCTAGCCATTAGGCCACCTCATTTTTAAAAATTGTTTTATTATTTATATTCCAAAATTAACCCAGTTTATAGCTGTATGGTGTCAGATTGAAAACATCACTAGACAGTAAATTGCATTGTAAAGGGCATCAATTTGCAGTTCAATATAAATGTTTAAAAATGATCACTTTATTTGTTCCAGCCCCCAACTTATGAAATTATTGATTGCGATTTAGATTGCCTAAAAGTTTAATTCCCATTGTCTTTACATCTTAAATCTTTGCACTATCACTTATATTATATCATTTTACAGTGTTTTTACAGTTTTCAAATATACATTAAGTAATGGGCACATTTTTAATTTGTAATTGTAATTAGTGGTATTAACATTGGTGTAGAATATGTATTTCCTAAGATGAACGTCTTACCGTTATTTATGTTCATGGGGTGGAGAGTAAGAATTATTTGTATTCAAATGTCAGAAATTGGATGGTAAATAATAATTTATGTTGATCTGTATCCAACATTTTGTATACACTGTGCACACACATATTTTTAATGTTTGTAATTGTAAAATGTTCCATCAATACTCACATCCACTGCTGCATACACCGTCTCATTGCTGATTGGATGGTCACCAAAATAGAATTCTCTTATTTTTTGGGTTATTTCTTCAATACTGTTTGAAGTATTTCTATAGAACATAGAAATGGGAGCAATACGGTTGAAATCTTCATTGAGTTCCTGAAGAAGGCTTTCATTTTGAAATATTGCTGATCAACAAATGGAGTAAAAAAAGTGCTTGTCAGTAAATTGAATAAGAAATCTAACATAGGCAAAAAAACAAACAAAAAAAAAAACATTATTTTCTAGAAGATAAATAAATTTCGTTTAACAAAACCATTTTAAAAGTCTTTCCAAGTATGTATTTTGTTTTAACTCTATGCTATCTTAATACTTTTTAACACAAAGCTGTGTTTTAAAATATTTTCAAAACCAAACAAACACTTACACAATAATGTTTGATTAATGTATATGAAAGTAGTGTAGTGCCTAAATATTGACTAAAAACTACACAGATTCATTGTTCATTGAAATTCTTATTTCAATAATACACAATCTAAATTAACACAAAACACAAGCCAAATAGTTAACTGTCATAAAATTAATCATGATATAATGTTTGTGTAAATGAACTTAATGTATATTTATAAATCTATAAAGACCATAGAATTATGTTGTCTTTTATAAAAGAATAAAACTTATTTAAGTTAAAAATATAGATGTGCTTATTTTCACATTTTACCGCTATAAATACTGATTATGATATTGTAATTAGAGTTCTGATACAACAAATATTATTTCTTAAATATATTTTATTTCAGATTAATATCCATTATTTTCTTTATGATTAAAAAAAATATCAATTGATGTAACCTACCATCATCACCACCACCACCAACTGTTTCCAGCCTGTGGCCGAGTAAGTTTAGTAAAAAGCCTCCATCTTCCTCCTTTAATTGCTTCCTTTCTCCTCCTCCTCTCACTTGCACACTTTCTGTTATCTGTTCCTCCCAGCTCTTTGTTGCTCTCTCTTGCGATATTTTCCCTACATACTTCTTTACAGTATTTTCTTTGGCATCCTCTCCGTCTCCATCCTCCTTACATGCCCCTACCACCTCAGTCTTACTTCATCTACTATCTCATATACTCCCTCTACTCCCATTCTTTCCAGGATAACTTCATTTTGTATCCTGTTTCTCCTCGTGACAGCTAACATGCTTCTCACAAACTTCATTCCCATAACCTCCACTTTTCTAGTATCTGTAACATTCAATGTCCATGATTATGCTGCACAGGTGACAATGGATACAAAGTATGCTTTGCCCAACACTTCTTTACATTTCAAGGGGACTTCTTTCTTCCATAGCAGGTCTCTTACATACCTATAGAACAATTCTTCTTGCTGTTTTCTATTCATTAGACCCTCTACTTCCACCTTTGGCCTAAATCATGCTTCCAAGATATTTTAAGTTCTGTACTTTTCTAAGCTCTACTGCATCCAACTTTATAGTTTTACTCGGCTTTATCCTCTTCCCTATCATTACCATTACGCCTTCACACTTCACTTTGCTAGATTTAATTCCACTCTCTTGTACTTCCTCTTCCTTTTGCCCCCATATCATCGTCATCAGCAAACATCATGGCTTTCAATTTTTCCTCCCTTAGCTTTCCTGCCACTTTTTCCAGGATCATTTCTATTACCATTACAAATAGTCGTGGTAAGAGGGGACTCCCCTGCTTCACTCTATTTTTTATTTGGAGCCCCTCCAACTCTCTGTCTTAACTAATGTTATCCTCATAAATGATTTTTACTCTCATTACCACTCCTCTTTCCATTTCAGCCTCCTCCATCGCTATTCAAACTTAATTTCTATCCAGGCTATTATATGCCTTCCCCACATCCATAAATGCCATTACCAAGACTTTTCCAAATTCATACCTTCTTTCCATCAGCTGCCCTATTGAATAGATCAAGTCTATTGTATATACCTGTGTAAATCTGTGCTGTTCCTTTCTCCACCTCCCTTTCATTTTATTTCTTATTCTCTTATCCAATACCTTCTTATATATTTTTGCACAATGGAACATCAGCGTTATCCTCCTATAATTTGTACACCTTTTTCTGTCTTCTTTCTTGAAAAAAAGGTGTCATAACTTCCTTTTCCATTCTTCTAGTACCTTGTACTCCTTCCAAATCACTCTCAGAACCCTGTGTGGCCATTATATATCTGTTTCACCTGCAATTCTGGTCATTTCCACTCTTTCTTGGTTTACTCATTCCTATTCTTAAGACTCTTTCTGAATGCTTTATTCTTCTCTTCTACTGCTTCCTTCACCCTGTAGTTCCACCAGGTTGTCTTCTACTTCCTCCTATCACTTATTTGCTCACGTACATTCTCTGCAGCTTCTATCAAACTTTTCTTAAACATTTAACATTCTACCTCTACACTTTGAATCTCAACCTTGGGCAGCAAGTTTTTTGCCTTTCTTAGCTACAATTCTTTTTCCTCTTCATTTTTTAGTCTCCAAACCCTTATTCTTCTTTTTGTCTTACTACCTTTATCCTACATTCCCATCCCTTTGGTCACTATCTAAGGACACACTTGATATTGCCTTGATGTTTATGGTCTGTTTCATGTCTTCATCCATGGGAAAGTAGTCTATAACGACCTTTGTTCCACATCCCAGTTGTCTCTAATGATCGCATAACTTTCTCTTACCTTCTTATACCAGCTGTTTGCCACTTTCATTTTATTTCTTGCACATAACTACTCCTCTACTATTTGATCTTGATATTACTGCAAGTGGTGTGGCCCAAGATCTGAGTAACCTGGTGGAGGTTGGGTTAAACCCCAGGTAAGCCCGGTCAGTTGCAGACGAGAGACAGGGGACGGGTCAGGACCAAAACCAACATGCTTGAAACAGGGTCTGGCCAGTTGGCTCCCAGATCTGTGGGCTGGGAGTGTGAGGGTTGGTGATGATTAGCTAAGTTATTATCAGCACCCGTAGCTTCAGTTAGGAAAGGCTACCACCAATAGAAGGTCTACCTGAGGACCTAAAAGCAGTACACCTGTTACTCAGGTGTAGGCCACAACAGGCTTAGTAAACGGGTGGCCAAAACAAAGTACCTGAGAAAATAAAGTAAAATGTCGAATGTATCTTATCAAAACTTTAAAAACTTGACTGTTATTTTCTTAAGCCCATAGTTTGATAAATTTCTAAAAAATAGGTAATTTATGGCTAATTCATTAGTTATTTTTTATTAAACAATAATGCTTTCCTTAGTTTTAAAACATAATCTTACTAAAAATTATTTACTGATACTGATTCACCGATAGTTTGTAGGTGTTATATATTTACTTTTACCACATCTGTACCCGTTAGGGTTGTACGCATACAATATTTACCCTAATTTTTTTTATCACCATGTCCTACTACCCATCCTAGTTATACACATATGTACTAATTAGGCTAATGTGTTTGGATCGAGGAAGGTAACATTTTAGAGAAAATGTACAAACATTTTCCTCAAGAGTAGGAAACAATTTAAGAAAAAATCATTGTAAGTACAACTGACCGAGAATCAAACACCGATCTCCCAGTTGGTGTCAATCCAGTCCAAGATGAGAGTGACACGTTATACCATGCGACCATCAATGCAGATATATAGGTTCACCTCAAATTGTATGTGCACTTTCTGAACCGAATGATTATAGTGGCACATGAGAATTTCTGTAACCAAGGTGAAAGGGCCCAACAATTTTGTCGGGAAAAGTATTTTCACATACCTTCCAGGGTTATTTTATGTCCCATAATTGATGGTTTTACTTCCCATCTGAATGAAGTTGTGCTACGGATTGTTTTCGCTGTCGAACCCTGCTGGTTTGGAACCCATTAACATTGGGTCCTGAGCCGAGCACTTTACTCAAGACCACCAAAGTCGACATCTAGTTGTAAGTACTACTTACAAACAGCGAAAATGGCACCCTCTCCAGATGTGAGTCCAATCATCCAAGGAATATCTAGAGCCTTATTTTGAGAAACAGTTATTCTTGGGTCTTCTGATAGGAAGAGCTCCTCGCCTTCTGCTAATGATGTTTCATCAACAGGTCGAAATGGGATATGAGGATGCCATTCCCATTCCTTGAAATAAATTAAGAAAACTTAAAACTATTTTTTTGCTATAACAAATTTACCTTAGCCTAGAGGTCCCCAAAATGTTACACTAGGCCTATATACACCACCCTTTATTTTCTTTAGAACATTCCCTCCTTCTCCTCCACCCCATCTCTTTCCTAGAAATTACAAAAAGTAAAAATATATATCTCTATAAGAAAAAACTTTTTCCACTCTATGAAGTATATTTTGCTGTGTTTGAAAGAAGGTATGGGAAAGGTAACAACAGTTGATTTTCTTCAAGAGGCAGTCATTACCTCTTGTCCAAAGGCAGCAATGTAAAGTATGAACTGTGTTCTTATTTTCATTGTAAAAGCAATACGGTGTTCATTCATGCCTTTTATATGTTTCTATCCACCTATGTCTTACAGATATAATAAAATGTATTTCATAAAGACAAAAGAGTTTTTTCCTTATAGAGACACATCGAATGTCCATTTCCTGTGTTTGTCCTTTTACATGTTCCTAGATAAATATTCTATTATTATTTATTAATATACTTTATCTCCCTTTTGTGTTATTTAGCTTCCTCTTTCAGTAAGTTGTGCTGCGTGTTTCATACTCCCTCCTGATGAGTTACGAGAGAATGAAACCTAGGTCGAGATTGAGCGGTGACTATTAATTTTCTCCAAGACGCAACCATTACCTCAGTGTTTATTAGCTGCAATGTCATAGTTCTCTAACCTTTTGCCATTCTTCCTCCCTTACTCTTGTCCAATCTTCTCCTCTCATTCGCACAGTTGTTACTTGCTGTTATCTGCTCCTCCCATTTCTTTCAATCTTTTCCTCCAAATTTCAACTGTATAATTTTCCTTGTGATTATTTCCTTTCCCGGGGCTGCAAGCTTGGGTTTTTTCATTTGAGTCAAGTACTTCAAAAAGCTCCCAAGTTAGAGTAGAGTTCAAATATATTCATCATTTTAAAATGTTAAAACTAATATTTGTTTTGAAAGTTAAAACTTAGATAAGTCAAGCTAGAAAATAATAAAATTAATAATAAAATTAATTCATAAATTAAGCAGCTAATAATGAGGTTAATGTATTATATGAAATCGATAAGCACTAAAATGTATAATTTTAATAAAATTTTCATAGAGAAACAAAGTGTATGATATGAAATATTAGATAAAATTTTAATGCACTATAAACTAAAAACATAATGCTCAAACAAGTTGATGAATGATCTTAAAACATAGGTTGACCCATTAAAATACTAATATGAAGATATAATATAATGTGATATGAACCATGTTAAGTCCAGATTTGCTTTGAAATTAAAGAATAAAAATTTAGTTAACATCTGCTACTGTTTATAAAATTAATCATGGATATTATGTCGTTGTGAAAAACACGAGGTGTTGTTACGACAGCTAGATGTTAACACCTCGTGTTTTTCACGACGACATATTATCCATGATTATTAAACCATAGTATTGAAACCTGTTGGAATTAAGTATTCCAGACTATTTCCAGTGCTGGATGTCCAAAAGGAGTATTGGGACACAAACACAGATTTGACTTAGATCATTCTACTTTACATAAATACTTCAGCCAATTTTATAATCAATTTGACAGATGTTAACTTAATTTTTATTCTTTAATATCAAAATAAATCTGGACTTAAGAACATTGTTCATATCACATTATATTGTATATTATATTTTCGTATTAGTATTTTAATGTGTCAACTTATGTTTTAAGATTATTCATAAACTCATTTAAGCATTATATTTTAGTTGATGATGATGCATTCTAATTTTATCTAATTGTTCATACAATATACAATTTATCTCTATGGAAACTTTATTTATATTGTACTGTACATTTTAGTGCATGTCAATTTCACATATTAAATTATCCACTTTATTAACCACTTAATTTATAAATTAATTTTAAAATTTTCTAAATCAACTTATGTAAGTCTTAATTTTCATTATAACCACTCCTTACTTTCAACAATCCTTTTAGAATTTTTTTCTAAAATGTAATATTTACTTTAAAAGTAAAATTATTAGTCCCTAATTAATCTATACTCGACCGACCGACCGACCGACCGACCTACCGACCGACCGATTCATCATCGCCGAGCGCAAACTATCAAGGCTACAAGCATGAAATTCGGACTGTATATTCATTTTGTTATGTAGGCACCCACTAAGAAAGGATTTTAGAAAATTCCACCCCAAAGGGGTCAAAAAAGGAGATGATAATATGTATGAAAGTCCGTCATTTTGAAAGTTACATAAACAAAATTTTGTATTTCGGTTATTGACGTAAAACAAATAAAAACGTGTTTCAGGAATTTTGGAAATTTTATTTAATAAGGGATGAAAAGGGGGGTGAAAGTTTGTATCGGACTTGCATTATTTTTGATCTGAGCTCAAGTTATGGTCATCAACGTAACGTAATATTTTAAATTAATCTGTAAATACATATGTATATTTTCGTATTTGTATATAATCAACTTCCACGCGAGCAAAGCCGCGGGCAACAGCTATCTAGTCATGTATAAGCACTTTCTCGGTTCCAATTCAATTACTCTATTACTCAGTTGTGCATGCGCCTTATATAGGCTTTCACTAGAAATGATCTTATTACCATATCTATTTCAATTTCTATTTATAGTGCATAAAAGTTGATGGTCATACTTTAAAATTAAAAATAAGATTTTAAAATAATATTTCTAGTAGAAAATATGGAATAGTAAATGCTTTTTTTTAAATTTAAATAAGGCAGGTTCGGTAAAATATTTATTACAATGTTGATCCACACTGATTTTAGACAGGTTAAACAACATAATTCTATAACTAAATAATAACTAATGGTAGTTTTAACATATTAATAAAATATAGGTTTTAAATATACTAAGTTTGAAAACAATCAATATGTATTTTCAATGTTGTCTTTTATTTGACTAAAATTATAATTTAAGAAAGGAACAAAAAATATTTATTATTCAGCTATTTAGTGATACTTAGCTATTTTATTTCATTGCCTTTTCGTGGCAATATAACTTCAATTGAGGATAATTCAAAATGGATGAAAGTAGATTTAGAGCTCTATTATTTTATTGATGTGAAATTTGATATACATTTTAACAATATGTCAAGTTACCAAATGATTTATAAGTGAAGCTGCCGATGTCTTAATTTAAACGTCTATAATTAACATTGTATTAAAAAAAATTATTTGTACGTACATCAAGAGGAAGCTCAAAAATGACGAGCATACAAAACTTTCAATCTCGATCATAAGCTTTGATGATGAGCTCAGTTTTAAGCTTGAAATATGAGTACCCGCAGAGCCCAAACACATTATGTGTCAAAGCCATCTTACTATTGCTTCCCCTAGTATTTTATGTAGCCCAACTCTCGCCAGGACATTATCATTTCTAATCCTATTTCCCCTGGCGAAAGTTAGCATGCTCCTTAAAAACTTAATTCATATGGCATCAACCATCCTTGTATCTCCTAAATCCGATGTCTAGGTTTCTTCTGCATAAATAAATATGGGTACGAAGTACGCCTTAAACAGTTATTGCTTACACTTCAGGGGTACTTCTCTTTTTCATAACAAGTATCTTACACACCTGAAAACACCTCTCTCTGCTGCAGTCTTTTGATTAAATCTTTTCTACTATCACCCCTCACCACAAGCACGCTTCCAAGATACTTTTTGCCTTTTACTACTTTCAAATCTACCCCATCCGGTTTTATACATTTTTTAGACCTCATCCTCTTACTTGTCATTTCTTTCACTTTACTACTATCCATGCTAAATTTCATCCCACACTCTTTCAATTCCTCATTAAAATCCTGTAGCTTTTCCCAAACTTCCTCTTTTTCTCCACCCCCCATACCATTAAGTCATCCGCAAACATAATTGTTTCATATTATCCTCCCCCAGTTTACTTGCCAATCTATTTATGACCATTTACATTACCACCATAAAGAGTAGTGGTAAGAGGGCACTCCTGTGCTTGACTTAATTTTTTATTTTAAACCAATCTGTCCATTCTTTCTCCATCTACACAGCTTATGTTATCATACATACCCTTTCTCTAATCCCAGCTCCTCTTTATACTCCAGCATCCTTCATGGTTTTCCAGAGTTTCTTTTTTATCCACACTATTAATATATGTCTTTTCCACAGCCATGAAATCTATCATCTACCCCTTTTCTCTGAACCCATATTATTCCTCTCTCCACCTTCCCTTTATACTTTTCCTCACCCTCCTTTCCAAAACCCATTAATAAATGTTCCCACATTTTCCTATCCTTTTTCTTAAATTTTATTTCTATGATAATTTTTGTCCAATCCCTTGGCACTTTGTTTTCCTCCCACTATAAACTTTATTGCCTCAAACAACATATATCCTTGCTCCTACTAAACCATCAGTGCTACAAATTACATAAAGCCACAAGCTTCCACCAAATATTTTGCTTTTGCTAAAATAGATACATTTCTTAGAGTTATATATTAAACTAGGCATATTTTTCATTAAAACATTATTTGTTCCACTCATAATATGGAATACTGTTCAAAGTAACACTATTACATCAATCCAAAGCAGAACACTAAAGTTAAGGAATTAACAGTTCTGCTTTTAAAGAAATTCAGGATGACAGTGTGATAAAATAACCTTAGTATAAGCTTAGAATAAACAGTGTAAAGCATGGTTCTGCTATTATTGTAATAATAAATGGTAAGATGCCTACATTTCAGACTTTTAATTAATTGGCATTAAGTCAGTCAAGTGAATGGCTGTGTCATACATGAACAATAAGTAAAAGTTAAAAGGCAATGATAGATTTTGAAAAGTTTGTATTCTATACACTCAGGCAATCTACAATATAAATAGCTAGCCATTTATTAGGAGAGGTTCTTGACCTCAACACCAAACTTCATTATTATTCAATCTGCTCGCTGAGCCTCTGTAACATTGTCATTATCTGATTGTTTAATTCAAAATAATTTTATCAATTTTGGTTCGGAGCACAAGATGAATTGAAGCCACAAAAATGAGACTGATACAAAACTTTGACTACATACCCAGAAAGCATAATCGGTTTCAATTATTTCAGATGCTTCCTTTTTCCTGAGACAAGAGACCAAAGCTTCACTGGAATTTGTGGGGCAGTCTAGGAGAGCTGCCAGTTTTTCAGCTTGATGTTTTGAGGTGCCACCAGGAGCATATGCCCATGGGCAGAAGGCTGTACCGCTTTGAGAAATAGCACGGTGGAAGAGTCCTGAAATTAGTGCACAATTAAAAAAGAATTAAACTCAAGATAAATATATAGCAGAGTAACTTAGTTAACGCAAATAATATTAAAATAATACATTTGTGAACATATTTTGTAGGATTATCATAAAATCTACCTAATATCTATGTAGCTTTAATTAAAATGTGTTCAAAGTACTAAATCACAACCAGGGGTTAGGGTTAATGGACTCATCACTACCACATACTAAGATTGAGTTTTTATTTAGACAGGTAGTAAATAAAGTAAGTTATAATTTATTACAGATTAAAAGACACACAACATAACCAAGGGTATTTTATCAAAACAATAAAAATTGTTCTGTATCAGTCCTTACCATTGTACCAATACCAAAACTCAGCCTGACTTAAATAAGAATAAATATAGTAGGCTATCTTATTTTCTTTCTGTTCTGCCCACCTTGTTGATTCATATTTATAGGCACCACACTCTGTAGCTATAATCTAGAAAAATTCATTACTGGAACATTTTAACTCCAGAATTGTATAGATAAATGTATATTTTTGGAACACCCGTTTGAATTTCTTTCACAAAGCTGCAATACCGAACAATACACCCAGCCAGGCTTGGACTGAAGGAAGGATGGGGGGGTAGGCGGGGGGGAGGGAGTGGCTATGGAGAGGATATAATAACCAAATGTATACCATGGTGAGCCATAAAAGAGAGAAGATTCATATTCTTGAGTCTATTCTTGAGCTTCTAGAATAGTTTTCCTTATAAAGTTAAAGGGAAATCATAAAAAATAGCTCAATAAACACACTGCTTATTTTGTTACAATACAGTTTAAAAATAAAGCTGAAAAAAAGTCCATTTTCATCAACACTAACTTTAAATTAAATATTAAGAAGAGGATAGATGGGCAAGGCCCACACACTTACCAGAAAAATATTAGGCCTCAAAGTTCACAATTAAAACACACTAAAACAGATATTTATGTAATTTTCCACTTCTTCATACAAAGAGAGTAAAACATAGACTGCACTATGGCAGCACCACTATAGGTTGAGCATGGTCACTTAGATTATGTTGCTGCCTGTTTTTTGATTATAAGTTAAGGTTTGAATTTTGCAAGTGCCTGTTCATACTTGTGTCTTTATTCTTGAAAGATTGATAGAATGTTATATTTATATATTTAATTATATTATTATTATTAGATAAAATTATTTGTTATTAAAACTTATGTATAAATTATTGACTGATGTGAGTAGGCCTGCTTGGAAGGAAAGGAGAGAAAGTTATCTAAGGTTGAGATCAGGAAGGTGCCTGGATTTGATAATATATTGGTGGTCAAGTTCCCAACTATGAAACTGGGATGGGCTCGTATAACTCTAGTACTATGGTATGAGTAGAGACATGCACAATTCACATTTGCAATAACACAAACTTTTATATAAACACAATTTCTTTGTAATTTGGCAAATACCTCGTCATGCAATATAATTTTCAACGTGGTAACACTGGCGATAGTGCTATGCCAGGGCTATTAATATGGATACATCTGATAGTATCAGTTTTTGCAGATTTTAAAGGTATAAAATGTATCCTATTAAACCCAACCTCATTACAACTGGCTGGGATTCGAACCCTGACATTTATTTCCTAGATTCCCTGATGAAGATACTAATAATAAAGACATGTGTACAGTCTACAAATCAACATAGTAGTAATGTAACGATCCGACACCTTAACTCAGTCGGTAGTGTGTGTCTACTGAACTAAGGGTTCTAGGTTTGATTCCTGGCATGGCAGACAAATTTATCAATAGTGAAATGTGGGTTTACCCTTTCACAGTGATGAATTAACGACCGAGGACTGGATGTTGTGCCTATCCTAGTCTAAAGTTAGATTATAAGGCATGTGAAACTACGACAGGCCTAGCAAGCCGATAGTGGATAAGATATGGCTTGAATAAAAGACTGACCCAAACCTGAGGCTGGAAACAGTAATGGATGTGAAAAAAAAGTCTTGTAACACACCTACCTCGACTAAGAGGGGATATCATATGGTAATGCACACTTGCACCCCCAGCGCTTTCTCCAAAGATGGTCACACTGCCAGGGTCTCCTCCAAACTTGGCTATGTTGTCACGGACCCAGCGCAGTGCTGTCACTTGGTCTTTTAAGCCAATATTTCCCGGTGATACTGCATCTCCAGTACTCAAGAAACCTGTTGGTTAATACCACTTATTAGTTATTAATTCAACTTCACAGCTTAAGGAAGAAACTTTTTTGGCTGTTTTAAACATTACTAAAATGTTTTAATATGTTTACACATTTTCATGTGATCAAGAGCTTTAATTTTTGATAGATAATATAAATACCTATAAAATAACAATATTTATAGCGTACTTATTTCTAATGTTGACCACAAAAAATGTGTTTGTATTTTCTTAAAGTTCATTTCTATTAAAATCATTTTATAAATATCAAATAATATTTTACAAATTAATATAAATGAATGTTCTAACACACTTTCACAGATTACTAAATTATAATTGTTCCCTATACTAAATATTATTGGTAGAAGATGCACGTGGTAAGTTTGATCTGGTGCTATGATCGAGTTTTCCTTGAATAATATTAATTTTAAATGCAATTGTCAAGATCCTGATTTTTGTTAGAACATCTATATTGTTGTAAGAACCCTTCTATTAATCTTTAACCAATCTCCTATTGTGGTGTAATCACCCAGCTGTTGAGTTGTAACTTCTCTTTGTTTGTATTTAGAATTCTTCTTCTAGATTTACTTTTGAAGCGAGAACAAACACAATATAGTTTTTAAAATGAAAAGAAGAACACAGTTCACACTTTACATGGAAACCACTGAACAAAGAGGCAATAATATATATTAATTATAATATATATATTATAACTAGCTCTTAAAGAAAAACCTCTTTGATTTTTGGGGCATTTAGCCATTACCTCTTTGTGTGGTAGCAGCAATGTTAAGTATGAACTGTGACCTTTTCATGTAGTACAAGCTAATATTGTGTTCATTCCCTTACTTATATTTCTATCCATCTTTCTTGTACCATCTTTCAAGTATAACAAACTGTAACCAAAAGAGCAAAAAGAGAACTTCTTTAAAGACCTTTCTCATAGATAGAAAGTCTTGTAATTGTGAGCATTTTCAACCTTGAGACTAACGAGTCTTGTTTATATACCCCCGACCATAAAAAGTTGAGTATTATAATAATTATTCTGTTTGTCCTGGGCGTTAAAAGTCCAAATGGGTTGATGTATTTTGTTCAAACTTGATATTTAACTACAGCAGATTCTTGGACACGCGACCTAATGTGGACTGAGATGGTGTCGAGTTAGTGAAATGTCGAGTTTTATGAATGAACTTGCATAAGATGAATGTTTACTATGTCATGTTTACTAAACAAGGGTGAATCCCAGTACAGTATTGAATATTATAAGTACAGTTGTGCTGTACTGTAGTAGTGTATGGTACAGTAACAGTAATATTGTACACTACAATATATTACATGTTAATATAATTGAGTACATACATTCTTGTAATATACGAAAATGCAGTACAATACTGTACATATTGTATTGATTTGAATAACACGTTATTGAATTGGAAAACTAACAAACACAGCACTTGTAAAAACATCACAACATGACTGTTCCACTCAAGTTATACAGTTGAATGACCTTGTATTGTGATGACTGGTGCCAACAACTGTGTGCACGTGCACATGTCAAGTTACATGGAATGTCAAGTTTCCGAGACTACTGTATTATGATGGTCATACCTCAGAGTGTTTTTTAATGTTAATCCTAGCCTTAGAATTAAGGGTATGGTAGTTTAGTGTAACAATTTTTTTAGATATAAAATTTTTCAAAACAGATGTTTTTGTTTAAAATGGGTATCTGGGGAGTGTTTAAAACAATAAATAAAAATATCTTTGTTTAAAAAATACTATGAGTAGTTTACTGATAGATGATATTTAATTTTTTTTTTTTACAAACTATAATATACTAGCCTACATATAAGAAAGATGTACAATTGTGCCATACAATTTATTTTTTATTACACACAAGGAGAATTAACTAGAAAGTAGGCACTTACAAATTTCCAAACTAGCCACAACAAAGAAATATTGTTTAAAACATAGCTACCTCTTTCAAAATACTTGACCTTTGCCATACTACCACTGATGGAAAGAAGGTATGAATATGGGAAGAACTTGGTATTTATTGGTAATGGTATTTATGGATATGGAAAAGGCATAACATAGTGTGGAGAGAATGAAAGTTAGAAAAATTATAAAGGAAGATGAAGTGGAAAGAGGATTTCTAATGAAAGTATATATACATATACATATTTGAAGATACATGAGTTGTGTTAAGATGGTTTAGGGGCAGATGAAATGGTTTCAAATAAAATAATGGAGTGAAGCAGGGGAGTGCCATCTCACTACTACTATTTGTAATGGAAATGGTCATGAATAAAGTGAAAGGAAAATTCAAGGAGGCAAGAATGAGAACCATGATGTTTGCTAATGACTTGATTATATGAGGGGGAGAAGGAAGAAGAGAAGGAAGAGGAAATGAATGAACAGCTGCAAGAATGGAATGAGGGGGAGAAGGAAGAGGAAATAAAGGAACAGCTGTAAGAATGGAATGAGGGGGGAGAAGGAAGAGGAAATAAAGGAACAGCTGTAAGAATGGAATGAGGGGGAGAAGGAAGAGGAAATAAAGGCATAGCTGCAAGAATGGAATGAGGGGGAGAAGGAAGAGGAAATAAAGGAACAGCTGCAAGAATGGAATGAGGGGAGAAGGAAGAGGAAATAAAAGAACAGCTGCAAGAATGGAATGAGGGGGAGAAGGAAGAGGAAATAAAGGAACAACTGCAAGAATGGAATGAGGGGGAGAAGGAAGAGGAAATAAAGGAACAGCTGCAAGAATAGAATGAGGGGGAGAAGGAAGAGGAAATAAAGGAACAGCTTCAAGAATAGAATGAGGGGGAGAAGGAAGAGGAAATAAAGGAACAGCTTCAAGAATGGAATGAGGGGGAGAAGGAGGAGGAAATAAAGGAACAACATCAAGAATGGAATGAGGGGGAGAAGGAGGAGGAAATAAAGGAACAATATCAAGAATGGAATGAGGGGGAGAAGGAGGAGGAAATAAAGGAACAACATCAAGAATGGAATGAGAGGAAGAAGGAGGAGGAAATAAAGGAACAGCTACAAGAAAAGAATGTCAGGAATAAGGAAGAGCAAATAAAGAAACAGCTTCAAGAATGGAATTAGGAGGTGAAAGAGTGTGGGATGAAATTAAGCAAGGTTAAGTGTGAAGTGATGGTAATGACAAGGAAGAGGATAAGGCTAGTAAAGTAGAGTAGAGCTGAGAAAAGTACAGAACGTAAAATATCTTGGGAGCATGATTTAAGCGAAAGGTTGAAGTAAAGATGATTTAATAAGAAGGCAGCAGGGATAGTTGTTCTATAGGTGCATAAGAAACCTGATAGGCAGAAGATAAGGGCCCTTGAAGTATAAGCTAGTGTTGTAAAGGGTGTACTTTGTACCAAGGCTGCGGAGTCTGTAAGCCAAACCTCTGACTCAATCTCCTCTATTTTTCTACAATATGACTCAGTATCATTCAGAAATGGCATATTAATTAGTAATAACAAATTCAGGCTAGAGCAGTAAAATGATCCAAAACAGATTCCTTCATGAGATTATTCTTTGGCATTGTGAATTTATATTGAGTAAATTTGTCAATACAAATTACAATTATTGATACTAAAGAATACAAAAGTTAAAATTAAAATGATATATTTACCATATGGAGGCCAATAAAAAGATAAAAGAAAAGCGTGCAAGTGAGAGGAGAATGGAAGCGATTAAAGGATGAAGAATGTTGGAAGCTGGATACATTTGACTAAAATGACCTGGCCACAGTCTGGAAACAGTTGATGATAATGATGATAGTTAATTAGAGTGGTTATGCAAACTTTAAATAAGTTGGCTTCCAATAAACATGATTTAATTGAGTTGGAATGATAATGTAAAAAGAAAAACCATTAATTCATATATTTTTTGTAACATATTATTTGAGATATATAAAAATAACTACTATAAATTACCAAGTGGTCCCAGTCTGTAGTTAATTGTAACAAGCACTATGTCCTTGTCCATCAGGAAAGCCGGACTGTATAAGCCCAGCGTTCCCCCTCCACTCAACCAGCCACCTCCATGGATCCAGAACAACACAGGTAGATTCCTACTACTACTGCCATCTCCTGGGAGCTGCAACAAACAATAATTGTTGGTTAAATAGTCGTCCATTAAGATAGTTGAACTGGATAATGTCCTTAATGATATTAATGAAATACTTTGCATTCTTTAATACTTTTGAGTTATAAATGGGGGATGGTATGCACCATCCATCCCATTTGAATTTTTTTTTATCTTTTACGAAATGTTGATATTTTCCATACATATTTAAAAACAGAAAAATATGAGATATAAAAAATTACAAAGATTTTTTTAGGGGTGTGCGAAGTCCACTTTTTCAATTCAAAATGAACTTGAATCTAATATTTCTGAAGCCAAATCAAAGTTTAAATATTTTTATTAGTTGTTTTATGATATAAAAATTTTATATTGTGGCTATTTATGCCCTAAAATTAATTAGAATTGTTTTATTGCAAAATTGTTTGTAATATTGAGTTCTAACTTGATAAATTGATTACTATCCCAACTTATAAGTCAATAATTCATGGTTTTTTCCCCGTATGAATATTAATTTGTAGTGTACATAATATTCTATAAATTGAATATTTTAGCTCTCAATATTTTTATTGGCATATCCAAGATTTTTTCGAAGCCAAGTAAAAGCTGAAATTTGTTTTGAAGCCAAGTCGAAGCCGACATTTATGTTTCGAAGCCAAGTCTTGGATAATGTCCTTAATGATATTAATGAAATACTTTGCATTCTTTAATACTTTTGAGTTATAAATGGGGGATGGTATGCACCATCCATCCCATTTGAATTTTTTTTTATCTTTTACGAAATGTTGATATTTTCCATACATATTTAAAAACAGAAAAATATGAGATATAAAAAATTACAAAGATTTTTTTAGGGGTGTGCGAAGTCCACTTTTTCAATTCAAAATGAACTTGAATCTAATATTTCTGAAGCCAAATCAAAGTTTAAATATTTTTATTAGTTGTTTTATGATATAAAAATTTTATATTGTGGCTATTTATGCCCTAAAATTAATTAGAATTGTTTTATTGCAAAATTGTTTGTAATATTGAGTTCTAACTTGATAAATTGATTACTATCCCAACTTATAAGTCAATAATTCATGGTTTTTTCCCCGTATGAATATTAATTTGTAGTGTACATAATATTCTATAAATTGAATATTTTAGCTCTCAATATTTTTATTGGCATATCCAAGATTTTTTCGAAGCCAAGTAAAAGCTGAAATTTGTTTTGAAGCCAAGTCGAAGCCGACATTTATGTTTCGAAGCCAAGTCAAAGCCGACATTTATGTTTCGAAGCCAAGTCGAAGCGGACATGTATGTTTAGAAGCCAAGTCGAAGCGTACATGTATGTTTCGAAGCCAAGTCGAAGCGTACATGTATGTTTCGAAGCCAAGTCGAAGCGAACATGTATGTTTCGAAGCCAAGTCGAAGCCGACATGTATGTTTCGAAGCCAATTCGAAGCTGACATGCATGTTTCGAAGCCAAGTCGAAGCCGACATGTATGTTTCGAAGCCAAGTCGAAGCCGACATATATATTTCAAAGCCAAGTGGAAGCCGACATGTATATTTCGAAGCCAAGTGGATGCCGACATATATGTTTCGAAGCCAAGTCGAAGTCAAGTCAAAGTTGACATTTGTTTGAAGCTAAGTGGAAATCAAGTCGCAGCCGACATATGTTTCAAAGTCAAGTCGCAAACCCCTAATTTTCTTTTACTTTAAAATCACATAAGAACCAGATTCAATCACCTTAGTGACAGTTCAGCAATATTGTTTAACATGGCTTTGAAAGCTTGAACCTGAGATTTATTGTACCTATGCCTTTCCACAAAAATCATAATAGAATAATAACTAGACATAGCAGTACCTAGGCCTACATGTATATTATTTTCATATGTGACTTTGTTCTAAAACATGTTGCACACCCCTTTGATTAAAACGCAAAATAAATCTCTTGTCTTTACAAAGTTACATTAACAGTCTGAAACAACCACAAAATACAACAAAACAAAAGAACCAGCTAAAAAAACTTGGAGAAATATATATCGATGACATAATGAAAATAAAAAGTCAACATAGTTTGTATATTCATTATTATGATACTTTCCCAACCTGACTTAACCTAACCTTTCATGCTTTAGTCAATTAAGATTTTAGGTGATTATTATAGATAAAATAAACCAATGGGCTCTTAATATTTTTAAGATTACAGACCCTCAATAAGTTCCCATATACCATCTTCGCCAGTCTGTCAAAATCATTATCAGCAACCACAGTCTTATTTGTTTTTAATTTCTCTCTTTCATGTCTTGTTACTTGCTTGGGCTTTATGCTAGCAGTCCTATTAGGAACCAGTATGACTTAAAAAAATCCAATGCCTTAGTTTTACTTTACCTTCTGTGCCTAGCTATACATATGTATAGCTAGGCACAGAAACAAACAATAATTGTTGGTTAAATAGTTGTCCATTAAGATAGTTGAAATGGATAATGTCCTTAATGATATTAATGAAATACTTTGCATTCTTTAATACTTTTGAGTTATAAATGGGGGATGGTATGCACCATCCATCCCATTTGAATTTTTTTTTATCTTTTACGAAATGTTGATATTTTCCATACATATTTAAAAACAGAAAAATATGAGATATAAAAAATTACAAAGATTTTTTTAGGGGTGTGCGAAGTCCACTTTTTCAATTCAAAATGAACTTGAATCTAATATTTCTGAAGCCAAATCAAAGTTTAAATATTTTTATTAGTTGTTTTATGATATAAAAATTTTATATTGTGGCTATTTATGCCCTAAAATTAATTAGAATTGTTTTATTGCAAAATTGTTTGTAATATTGAGTTCTAACTTGATAAATTGATTACTATCCCAACTTATAAGTCAATAATTCATGGTTTTTTCCCCGTATGAATATTAATTTGTAGTGTACATAATATTCTATAAATTGAATATTTTAGCTCTCAATATTTTTATTGGCATATCCAAGATTTTTTCGAAGCCAAGTAAAAGCTGAAATTTGTTTTGAAGCCAAGTCGAAGCCGACATTTATGTTTCGAAGCCAAGTCTTGGATAATGTCCTTAATGATATTAATGAAATACTTTGCATTCTTTAATACTTTTGAGTTATAAATGGGGGATGGTATGCACCATCCATCCCATTTGAATTTTTTTTTATCTTTTACGAAATGTTGATATTTTCCATACATATTTAAAAACAGAAAAATATGAGATATAAAAAATTACAAAGATTTTTTTAGGGGTGTGCGAAGTCCACTTTTTCAATTCAAAATGAACTTGAATCTAATATTTCTGAAGCCAAATCAAAGTTTAAATATTTTTATTAGTTGTTTTATGATATAAAAATTTTATATTGTGGCTATTTATGCCCTAAAATTAATTAGAATTGTTTTATTGCAAAATTGTTTGTAATATTGAGTTCTAACTTGATAAATTGATTACTATCCCAACTTATAAGTCAATAATTCATGGTTTTTTCCCCGTATGAATATTAATTTGTAGTGTACATAATATTCTATAAATTGAATATTTTAGCTCTCAATATTTTTATTGGCATATCCAAGATTTTTTCGAAGCCAAGTAAAAGCTGAAATTTGTTTTGAAGCCAAGTCGAAGCCGACATTTATGTTTCGAAGCCAAGTCGAAGCGGACATGTATGTTTCGAAGCCAAGTCGAAGCGTACATGAATTTTTCGAAGCCAAGTCTGTGCCTAGCTATACATAATATGTATAGCTAGGCACAGAAGACCCAGAAGAAAAAAATTATACTAAGAATTTTGTAATATTTATATTTAGAAAAACAACAAATCACAAATATACTCTCCATAACAGCGACAAGCTTATTATAATCTAACAGCAACCATTTATTAAAAAAATTCAGGGACAGAGTCCCATACACCCATTATTTGGTTCACATACCCCAACAGGTATGGATACCCCTAGTTAAGAACCCCCAAAATACTGGCAAGATATTAATTTTTTCAAATAACTAATCAGGAATGGCGGCTACACATCATACAATGACATCATAGCAGTTTTAAGGCACAGGCTCATGGGTAAGTAAGTTAACACATCACCAATCTTTACAGCCCTAAAATGTATGCATCAGGTGAGTTGTGGGTGAGTTTTGTTTGAATGTAATGTGTGTATGTAATGAATGTAAGATTTAGAAATAGTAAAAAATCTTGGTGTTATTAGATTCTACATATTCTTGTGGAATTAAGTGAATTAAAATATGTTGAAACATTACACCATAACAAAAAAAAATACCCTAATATGGGAAGGATAGCTCATCGGCTAAATGGGACCTAAGGAGTGTACTTTATGGAGGACTTTGACTCCTCAATAATGACAGTCAATGAATGGTAGGTAGTTTAACTTAGGAGTGTACATTATATAACACCATGTCATCCTAAATGCTTTCAAGTAATGATTGATGGTTTTACTGAGGAGTGTACATTATAGAGGACTCTGCCCTAGATGCTGTCAAGTAATGAGTGATGGTTTTACTAAGGAGTGTACATTATAAAACACTTTGGCCTCCTAAATTCTGTCAAGCAATGATTGGTATTTTAACTGAAAACTGTACATTATAGAGGTTCTTGCACTCCTTGATGCAGTCACGCAATGAATGTTTGTTTACCTGAGGAGTGTATACGTTCAAGTAAAGACAATCCTCTTGGCCTTCAACATCCTTGCCTCCCATGTAGATATTCCTTTGAGGGCAAATGGGGGCTTCCTTGGTGGCATCTCTAACACCGGACCAATTCTCAGGAGGTTGAGCGCTCTGCACCAAAGACAAAACAAACATTGGTTATCATAGGTCATTCTCAAATTGAGGGACCAATAGGAATCCCAAAAATAAAAAGTCATGAAAAGTATAATTTTGTGCCTAGTTATAGTTACACAAAATGTATTAAAGAAGTAAGTAATAATACCAGCAGAGCTCTTGATTTTACAAGTTTATCATGGGTTTTTTTTTAGTTTTTTTTTTTTAGTTTTACCAAAGTGGCTACCCATAATCCATCACTTCGCTAACGTTGTTTCAGATGCACATATACATTATAATCTCTAAAATCCAAATAAAATATATATTTCTACTAAGTAGACCAAACCATATTTTTTTAACAATAATATAAAGTAATTATACATTTTCTTTAATTTATTGGAATTAGGATTTTGTAAGTGAAGAATCATACCAAATTCATACCTAGGTTAATAACGTTGAATTTTCCAAAATCCAAAGAAAGTTTAGTCTTGTAACTCTCATTTTTTATTTATGTTTCGAATAAGTCAAATGTTAATAATAGATAATATTTCTTTTTAAATAATGTTTTGAGAAATAAGTGATTTTATTGTCGCTAGTGAAGTGATGCTACCATTAGCAAAGTGATGTTTGGGAAAACAAAACACTTAATTTGGACTTCACGCAGCGAGATTTGGCTAGAAATAAATGTTAGACCTTAATTTTATATGCACATTTTTATCAAAAATTAACAATTAAAAATATTGTTGGTGCTATAAATTATTGGTTTTAAATTACAAAGTAGCGAACATATCTACAATTTAATAATGTTTTGGAATGGTTTAAAACATATTGCCTGTGGCCTATTGCATTGTGTTAACATAGGATATAACATCTCAACCCCAATAAGAAGACCTGAGGATGGTGTAATTCGCCGAAACATGTCGTCACCCAGCCAAGAGTTGCAACCAGTTTTATAAAGAGTGGAATCAATACAGCAGTTAAGGAATGTCACTTTAACTCAATCTTTTCAATTAGCATTTTTCAAATTAACATTTTTCATTTATTATACTTCTTTTATAGCAACCAATAACTTATCAACATATCAAAACTATTAAGAATAACCTGGATGACACATCTGTTATTAAAACAATTCTTTAATTAATCATTTTGATTGTTAACAGATGCATTTCTAAACCATTTGGCTCAGATAACAAGTTCTTAATATTAATCTAAACACTTATTCTAACTTTGTGGAACTATGTTATTGGTTATATCTCAATTTTAATTTGTTTCATTTGTATTTATATTGTCAACAGTTTTTATATGTGTAAGTTTCACAAATTAAGTATTTAGTCAATTAGTTAACGTTCTATCAATCACCTTTTTTTATGAATTTTATTGTAATTCTGTAAATATTCATTGTCAACTTTTTATTAGACCGTTATTGGTACAATTGCTCATTTAAGTGAAGGGTGGTTGTTGATCCTTAGTCGTAGTATTAACGGCTCCAAACTGGTCATTTGACAATTTACACTTTTTATAGATTTCCGATTAATTATTTACAATATTCTGCTACTACTCAATAGTATCATGCACAGATCTACAGTTCTATCTATTTATGAAATCAATTTTTGCCCTTTAACAGTATCTGAGGTGATTGTTTAGGAATATTATTGTGTTTGTGTTAATTGATTTGGTTTCTTGATTTAACAATTTCTCTTTGAATAAATTAATTCATTGTTATATTCATAATTTATATTGTTTAATTGACTACAGAAGTGCACCAATAATTTTAATTGCTGCTCTACCAAAGTACATTCCTTGTATTACTAAACAAACATGGATTAAAATGTCGAAATTCATGAATAATTTATTAAAATCGATTTTTTGAACAAAAATAACAGTAGTAAAGAAATATTTTACTATGGTTATAATTATTTTTTTACTCTTTTTTTTATAGTGAATTCGAAATTTTGAATCTAAGTAAATTTCAGATTCGTATTCGATGGCTTTAGTTTGAAATTCATATCTTTTCATACTATGAATAATTTCAACTTTCTATGGTATTAGAAAGCACACCATTATATAAAAAAAAGTAATTTATTTTGTTTATAACCATTCATAAGTTAGTCACAAGGCTTTGTTTACTTGTTGAACTTAAGATTAAGTTTAAAATATTTTAAAACCCTCTTAAGGATATGTTTTTTGATTTGGATTTGAAATATTTTCAAAATAAAATATTCGATTTGGAATTTTATTTTTAGTCCTGGGTTTGATTCCCTGTGCTTCCAGATTTTCTGTGAAGCAGTGGGTCTGGAGCGGGCTCAACTAGCCTCGTGAGAACAAATTAGGAGCTACTTGAACAAAAAGTAGCGACCTGGTCTAGAAAACTGAGATTAACGGCGGAAGAGTTTGTTGTGATGACCACAGAAATTACTTTGTTGTCAATCAAAAGGTTATGTTAACTGAAGTATAAGAAGTTCAATGACTTGGTAAAAAAAGGCCCATTGTGATATACATTAAATACATAAAACAATCTAAATACAATAAGAATAAACACAAGAGGTGAAATACTTCTGCAAGCTATCTCAGTGTTATGAGTATGAAATAAAGGGTCTTAACTACACATTAATCATATGGCTGGTATACGAATGTCAAGATTTCGAGATGGTGTTCATCGATAAACATCATAAACACTTTGTTATCAACATCTGAAAACAAAAACTTACCAAACAGAATTATAATAATTAACTGCCAATTCCTGCCAACTTAAATTTGGATCCAGTAAGTTATTATTTGTATTAGGTGTTCTGTCGCATAACTGGCCCATTCCTTTTGTCAGTGAACTTATACCGCCAATGCACCTTCCTTCTTTAGCTCTCATAATTTTCTTCTTTCCTTCAAGTCAGCTAATATTTGAATACTCCTTCTTAAGCTCCTCTTTCCCTCAACCTTTCCTTCTATGAGGTCGTGCAGAAGTCAATTCCTCCTAAAGTTGTGTCCAATCCATTTAACTTTGCGCCGAAGAATCAAATCCAAAATGGTTTTCTCTTCTCACCCATTCTTGTTAGGACTTCTTCATCTGTCACCCTGTCTGTCCACTTGATCTTCTCAAGTCTTCTCCAACACCACATTTCAAAGCTTTCCAAGTATTTATTTTCTTCAGTACAATTAAGGCTAGGATTCATATTAAAAAAAAAAACATTCCTTTCTTTCATCAGCAATAAATCTGTTATCTGATCAAATATTTATTATTGTGTTGCCTTAGTTAAAATTGTAAACTATGTCAAATATAAGCAATCCAATATTTTTTAGAAAACGATCATATTCAGTGTTTTTACTTCTTTTGTGTTTGTTGAAGTAATTTTTTTTTTTGCTCCTCTTATAAGTCAACCTTTTGTGTGTTCCAGACCGACCATGTCCCAGTCCTGTGGGTGACGGGTATTTGGGGGCTTACTGTATATAGAAATTTGTTTTGTTTGAAGAGTTGCACACCAAATAAGACCAAGCAAATGTCAACAGTGTTTTCTTACACTTAGCTTACAGTTCCTTCACAGTTTGTGAAGGTGTGCGATGGTTTGTTTTCTATTAGCATCTTAAAACCACATAATCTATGTCAAGGGTGTGAAAACCCAACCCGCGGGCCACTAAAGGACCACTAAACAAGTTTTTGGCTGCAGCCTGTACCTATGCCAATTTTGTTACCACTTCGTCTTACCACCCATTTGAGTTATAGAAACATGTAAATTATGTTAATGTGTTAGGAATAAGAAAGATTTAATTGGGTGGAAGTGTAGCCCAATTTGCTTGGAGCGAGAGTGGAAAACTATTTAGCAAAAACCACCCTCAGCACACCGACTGGGATTCGAGCCCTGATCTCCCCATCATTGGCAGTCTAATCCATCACAATAGTGGCATCCGCTTTGGTGGCCACATGATCTAAGGCGTTACTCTTGCAGTAGACTAGACTGCCGATGACAGGGAGATCGAGGTTCAAATCTTAGTCGGGTGGATTGAGGTTTTTTCCAAAATAGTTTTCTACTCTCCCTCCACGCAAATGTGGGTACACTTTCTATAAATGTAACCTTTCTCAACTCTAAACCATTAGCGTGATTTGTACATAAGCGTATAAACCAAATAGGTAGTGAAACGTGATGATAAAATAAACTATAGTGGCGACTTAGACCATTTGACCACCGAACGGGATTCCTTATTTTAAATAAGGCTACATTTAAGGAAATAAATGGGATTGCGCCACGTTCCTCATATTTTCAGATAACTTAAAGGCATTAACGTGATGACTCGCCCCGTGGTGTGGTGGTCAGTGCATCTGGCTATGAGCCTTAGCGTCCCGGGCTCAAATCCAGGCTCATATCATGGGTATTTTTCCCGAAAGGGGAACTACCTTAAAGGTCACCAAGATTTGGTTGATTAAACTTATGTTAAGTTTAAGTTTTTATACTGGTTTCACAACTTCATACTCACTATCATCATCTCATCTCAACGGGACAGGTAAAGAAAGAGCCTCCACGTAAAGGATGTACGTTTAGTACATTTGGGCGTCCCCTGGGCAAAGGGTACATTCCACAAAATGGGCTACGAATGCTGTGGCCCAGACGCGCAATATTATTTCATATTGGCGTGTATGGATAATCAGACATGTAAAATCAGTCCTAAGGACCTCTGGTCGAGAATGAAATTCAGGGACTTACCCTGAAAGGTATTTTTGAAGGGAGATTTTAAATGTGCACTTTATGAAGCCACTGCATCGGCATACGATTAATAAATTAGTTTAAATCTAGAACCGACACAATTTCCAACCCTAAAGCCGTTAATTGATTACTGTGATACTGGAAACCACAATTATTTCAGTAATGATAATATTTTTAGGTATGATGTTAATGGCCCGTCTACAACCAAACGCACCCGCTTGTCGGACTCGCAACTACGCAATAACGTAATTTTGTCTGTCTACAATAGCTTAC